>JANVCC010004495.1:0-14475 GCA_025345505.1 Todiramphus chloris collaris | reverse complement strand
GGGGGGCTCACTGACCAGCTGAGTCAGGAAGTTATCTTCCACACAGTCCAGGAACCTCCTGGACCGTTTCCTATCTGCTGTGTTATATTTCCAGCAGATGTCCGGCAAGTTGAGATCTCCCACAAGAACAAGGTCTTGCGATTTGGCGGCTTCTGCCAGTTGTCCATAGAATAATTCATCAACCTCTTCATCCTGATTGGGCGGTCTATAACAGACCCCCAGCAGGATATCTACCTCATTGGCCTTCCTCAACCCGTAAACATTCAACTGGTCCATCACACTTACTAACTTCTATACTTTCAAAACACTCTTTAACATAGAGAGCCACGCCACCGCCCTTTCTATCTTGCCTATTCCGCTTATAGAGCTTATAGCCATCCATTGCAGAACTCCACTCATGAGAGTCATCCCACCATGTTTCTGCAATGGCGACTACATCATAGCGGACGTGTTTCACAATGGCTTCCAGCTCCTCCTGTTTGTTGCCCATGCTTCATGCATTTGTGTAGATGCACTTGAGCCGGGCTAGTGACTTCTTGCCCAACAATGACCTGCCACCCTTTTGTTCAAATTTGGCAGGTCCAGTTTTATCCCCTTCCCCCTTCGGACCTAGTTTAAAGCCCTCTCAATGAGCCCAGCCAGCTCATATGCAAGAATTCTTTTCCTCCTTGGAGACAGATGAACTCCATTTGTTCCCTGCAGACCCAGTGCAGCATAAAGCTCCCCATGTTCAAAAAACCCAAAATTCTGTTGGTGGCACCAGCCTCTCAGCCACATATTAATCAGGTGGGTCTTCCTGCCTCTTTCAGTACCACTCCCTTCCACTGAAGGAACGGCGGAGAACACCACTTGGGCTCCTGAGCCCTCAACTGATCTCCCCAGGGCCCTGAAGTCTTTTTTAATTGTTTTAAGGCTTCCCACTGTGGCATCATTACCAATCTGTATAACCAATAAGGGATAGTAATCTGATGGCTGTACCAGACTAGGAAGTTTCCTTCTAAAATCTCTTACCCTGGCCCCAGGGAGGCAGCAGACCTCCCTGTGGTGTGGGTCTGGCCGGCATATGGGGCCCTCAGTGCCTTTGAGAAGGGAGTCACCAATTACAATTACCCTCCTCTTTTTCTTTTTAGAACTAGTCACAATGCATGAGGGAGACTGATTAGCCCTGGGTGGCTCCTCTGATGGACTTTCATCCCCATCATCATTTGTTTGTCCCTCCAGTTCCAGAGCCCCATATCAGTTTTGCAAGGACAACCAAGAAGGGGAAGGGGAGGGAGGCTGGGATGGGGTTAGTCTGCCTCGCCGAGCAGGGACCTGTTTCCATTCCCCCTTGTTTCTTAAGTTATCTTCATTAACCTGGTGGCAAGAGACTAGAGGTTCCTCTCCTAATGGAGCCTCCACCTGCTCTGTCCTCAAGGATGGCAGGGCCTGACTCCACCAGTCTATTTCCCTCTCACACTCCCTTATTGTTCTCAGCCTTTCGGCGTCCTCCTTTAGCTCAGCCACCAGGCTGAGCAGATCATCCACCTGGTCACACCGGGCACAGGAGTGACCCCCATCAGCCTCCGGCAGCAGTGACAGACTCCAGCACTCCCTGCAGCCGGAGACCTGGACACCAACATGCTTGCAAAGGACCTCTGTCTGTGTCGCTGTGTTCTTCTTTGCAGGAGCTTTAGCCCTAGTCCCAACCATTGCTGTTTGGTTTTGGAGTTTCTATTTGGGTGGTGTTTGGTTTGGTTTTTTTTGTTTGGTTTTTTTTATCGGTGCCCCTCCCCCACGCGCCAGCAAGCGAACCAGCCGCTATCTCGCTGTGGGGCTGAGCGCCGCTGCCGGGTTCGCCGCGTTTCAATCTGCCGCGGGCTGCCCGGGAACGCCCCCAGCCACGTGGCCCTCTCGGATTCACTCGCGAGAGGGTCTCTCTCCCCTGTCTGGGCCTTCCCTGGGCCAGGGAACCCCAGTCCACCTCAAAAACCTCGAAAAAGGAGGAAAAAAAGCGCAGTACTTGGCAGCGGAGCTTGCCGATGCCACTGAGAGATGAAGTGCTAATGAGTGCCCTCAGCCTATTGCTCTGAGACATGTTGGGTACTCTGTAGTGTGCTTGAAGTCTTACAGAGATGAGCCAGGGGCTCCACAGATAGTAGGAGCCAACAGGGAAACACTGGTGTAATACCTCAAAGGAATTAATGGCTTTTCCTCTAGAAGGTGACACGGCCAACAGCCTTGATGAAGTGCTTCTACACCAGTGCACGGAGCATGGGCAAGAAACAGGAAGAGATGGAAGCCACTGTGCTGCTGGAAAGCTACAACCTAGTTGTCATTATTGAATTTTGGTGTGACAAATTCCATGCCTGGAGCACAGCTATTGATGGCTACAGGCTGTTCAGAAGGGATGGGTGAGGAAGGAGGGGTGGAGGCATTGCCATCTACATCAAGAAATGGATAGATAGTAAAGAGCTGTCTGAAGAAAAGCCATGAGCAGGTCGAAAGCTTATGGGTAAGAATTAGAGACCGAGACAACAAAGGGAACATTGTGGTTGGTGTCTACTACAGGCTACCTGATCAGGCCTATAGACAAAGCCTTCTTATTCCAGATACAGGAGACTTTGTGCACACAGGTGGGGGACTTCATTCAAGCCAGCATCCCAAGTAATGCATGCAAACCAAGCTTCTGAATTTGATTCTAAGAACAACCACTTACTTCAGTTGTGCTGTGAACTCCCTGGAACCACTCCCTGCAACAAAGGCAGAGTTTGGAGGCCTCACAAGAAGCAGAGGATCCCTTCCTCTCTTGCCCCCATGAAAAAGGAGGGGACCAAAGTGATGGGGGTGAATGGAAACAGGAGGTGAATCCCTCCTGGCCTCCTTCACCTTCCCAGCTCCCATTGCAGAACAAGTATGGAGCCCTACAGGATGAACTGACTGATGGAGGGGTGGATAGTCCACCTAGGACAGAAGTACCACCAAGACCAAGTCACCCCAGACCAACCATCAAAACTGGGTCCGAAAAGAAAACCAGACAAGTCATTGTTGTGGGTGACTGCCTCCTCAGGGGCACGGGGTTCCCAATATGATGTTCAGACCTGCTTAATTGGGGAGTTAGGCAGTTAAGGACGTGATAGTCAAAACTCCCCTCCCTGGTGAAGTCTTCAGATTACTATCCGCTTTTGGTATTTCAGGTGGGGAGTGGTGATGTCACTACTAGAAGCCCAAAATCGATTAAGAGATATTTTGGAGCCCTGGGGAAGCTGCTTAAGGGATCAGGGGCACGTGGGTTCTCCTCTACCCCTGCAGTGGCAGGGGTGAATGAAGGAATTATTGGTAAGATCAACCAGATCAACTCTGGGATTGGTGTTATCAGCAGGGCTTTGGGTTTTTTGATCATGGGTTAATATACAAGATACCTGGCCTGCTGGCATCCCAAATGGGATGCACCTCTCACAGAGGGGAAAAAGGATTCTGGGTCAGGAGTTAGCAGGGCTCATTGATAGAGCTTTAAACTAGTTTTGAAGGGGGGAAGGGGGTATAACTGAGCCTGCCATGAGTAAGCCCAAGGGAAGCATGCCAGGGCTTACAGGATGGTGTGATAGTGAGGACTCTCTGTCCTCTCAGTGGAGACAAGGGATAGGCATGTAATGAGAAATGAAGAGGTAGGGCCAGTTGTTAATGTTTTAAAAGTCAGTGCTGGGATCAGTAGCTCCTCTGAAGTGCATCTATACCAATGCACAGAGTATGAGCAACAAACAAGATGAGCTTGAAGCCATGACTCAGCAAGAAAACTATGATACAGTGGCCATCACAAAAACGTGGTGGGATGCCTCACACAACTGGAGTGTCACAGTTGATGGCTACAAGCTCTTTAGAAGGTACAGACAGGGAAGGAGAGGTCGTGGGGTGGCCCTATATGTTAGGGGTTGTTATGAATGTTCGGAACTTAAGTATAGTGATGACAAGGTTAAGTGTGTTTGGATCAGGTTAAGGGCCAAGGCCAATATAGCAGGTATTGCTGTGGGTGTCTGCTACAGACCTCCCAACCAGAGCAACGAGTTAGAGGAAGTATTCTATAAGCACTTAGGAGAAATCTCAAGGTCACTTGTTGTTGTTCTTATGGGGGACTTCAACTTCCCAGTTATCTTCTGGAAATACAACACAGCAGAGAGGGAACAATCCAGGAGGTTCCTAGAATGTATAGGGGACAACTTTCTCACACAGTTGGTAAGTGAACAGACCAGGGAAGCTGCCCTGCTGGACCTCTTGTTTGCAGACAGAGAAGGACTGGTGGAGGATGCGGCAGTTGGAGGCTGTCTAGGGAATAGTTACTAAGTTATTAATACTTACTAGGTTATTAAGTTATCTTTTCTTAGGGAGGTGGGGGGGGGGGGCAGCAATACTGACACTGGACTTTCAAAGGGCAGACTTTGACTTGTTTCAAAGGTCACTTGATAGAATCCCTTGGGAGTCAGTTTTGAAAAATGTAAGAGTCAAGGAAGGCTGGACAGTTTTTAAGAGGGAAATCTTAAAGGCACAGGAGCAGGCCATGCCCACGTACCGTAAGACAAGTCAGCAGCAAAGAAGACCAGCCTGGCTGAATAGGGAGGTTTGGCTTAAAATCAGGGGAAAAAGGAGGGTTTATGTCCTCTGTAAGAAGGGGCACATGAATCATAATAAGAGTGATGTTAGGTCATTCAGAGAAATAATTAGGAGGTCAAAAGAAGAACTAGAAGTTACTCTGGCTTTAGAGGTGAAGAGCAATAAGAAAAATGTCTATAAATACATTACTAACAAAAGAAAGGCCAGGGAGGGCCTCCATCCCCTACTAGATCCAGGAGGAAATATGGTAACAAAAGACGAGGAGAAGGCTGAGGTGCTTAATGTCTTCTTTGCCTCAGTCTTTAGTAATGGAAACACTTACACCAGGGAAAGTCACTCCCCCAAGCCAAGAGACAGGGGCCAGGAACACAATGCCCCCCCTACAATTCAGGAGGAGAAGGTCCATGACCTGCTGCTCAACATCAGTGTGCATAAATCTATGGGGCTGGATGGTTACATCCTAGAGTGCTGAGAGAACTGGCAGTGCTGCTCACCAGGCCGCTGTCCATCATTTATCAGCAGTCCTGGCTGACTGGGGAGGTACCAGCAGCTTGGAAGCCAGCCAACATAACACCCATCTATAAGAAGGGACAGAAGGATGATCCAGGGAGCTACAGGCCTGTCAGTTTGACTTCAGTATCAGGGAAGCTGATGGAGCAGATCATCCTGGTTTCTATTATGCAGCACATGAAGGACAAGCAGGGGATCAGGCCCAGTCAACATGGGTTTATGAAGGACAGGTCCTGTTTAACAAACCTCATCTCCTTCTATGACAGGGTGGCCTGCTTGTGGGATGAAGGCAAGGCTGTGGATGTTGTCTCTCTTGACTTTAGTAAGGCATTTGACACCATTTCCCACAGCGTTCTATTAGAGAAATCGGCTGCTCCTGGCTTGGGTGGGCATATGCTTTCCTGGGTGAAAAACTGGTTAGATGGATGAGTCCAAAGAGTTGTGTCCAATGGAGTTAAATCCAGTTGGCTGCCAGTCATAAGTGGTGTCCCCCAGGCCTCATTACTGGGGCCACTCCTGTTTAACATCTTCATCAGTGATTTGGATGAGGGGGTAGAGTGCACCCTTGGTAAATTTGCAGATGACACCAAATTGTGAGGGAGTGTCAATCTGCTCGAGGGTAGGGAAGCTCTACAAATGGATCTAGATAGGCTGGATTGCTGGGCCACAGCCAATTTCATGTGTTTCAATAAGGCCAAATACTGGGTCCTGCACGTGGGCCACAACAACCCCCAGCAGGGCTTCAGGCTTGGGCAGGAGTGGCTGGAGAGCTGCCAGGCAGAGGAGGACCTGGGGGTGTTGATTGACAGCTACCTGAACATGAGCCAGCAGTGTGCCCAGGTGGCCAAGAAGGCCAATGGCATCCTGGCCTGGATCAGGAATAGTGTGGTCAGCAGGAGCAGGGAGGTGATCATTCCTCTGTACTCGGCTTTGGTGAGGCTGCACCTCGAATACTGTGTCCAGTTTTGGGCCCCTCTCTACAGAAAGGATGTTGAGATGCTGGAGAGGGTACAGAGACAGGCTACAAAGCTAGTAAAGGGTTTGGAGCATGTCTTTTATGAGGAAAGGCTGAGGGATCTGGGGCTGTTTAGCCTTGCGAGAAGAAGGCTGATGGGACACCTTATTGCCCTCCACAACTACCTGAAGAGAAGTTGTAGCAAGGCGTGGGTTGGCCTGTTCTCCCTGGTGACAAGCAATAGAACAAGAAGAAATGACCTGAAGTTGAACCAGGGGAGGTTCAGGCTGAATATCAGGAAGCATTTCTTTACAGAAAGGGTTGTTGGGCATTGGAATGGCCTGCCCAGGGAGGTGGTGGAGTCACCATTCCTGGAAGTGTTTAAGAGGTGGTTGGATGTTTTTCTCAGGGACATGATTTAGTGGTCTTTGATAGAGCTAGGAATAAGGTTGGACTTGATGATCTTGAAGGTGTCTTCCAGCTGAAACTATTCTCTGATTCTGTGATTCTATGATTCTATGAATTGTGTGCTTGACACAAGTCATTTAGCTCTCAGAATAACTTGGATTTGTTTCTAAGTGCAGAATTAAATGTGGTGATTTATTAGCTCTTAATAATGCAAATGTGTGACATGATTTCACTCTAACTCAGAAGGGTAAACACTTCTGGGCTGGAAGAAGAGGATGCTGAGAATTTTCAGCGGCGTTGAGATTTAAAAGACTTGATCCGGGGGTTATGAAGTTGTTGCTTTGAAGATTTGCTTTGGTTAATTCAGTGTGTAGGGCATTGTCACTTATTTAGCATGTCCCTGTGCCTCGCCTTCTTTTGCAGCATGGCCACCACCAGGATTCATATTTTCTGTCATTGATGAATGTTAGAGAATGTGGTCATGAATAAAGAACTGCTGACATGAACAAATGAGGATGAAATGGCTTTACTGTGCAGTTGAAAAGTGATTTTTAATCTGGCTTCGTAACGGCTTGGGTGGTCTTTTCTATTAGCATGCCTAAGAAAAAAATGTTCAGAGAGAGAGTGACCTTGCATCCTTGGTTTTCCTAACACATTTTAGATATATAGCATCAAGCAACAAAGCCAGGTACTCTCTAATATCACCATAGCATTATTTACAATATTGCAGCCAGACTGATTTTGCTATAATAATTAATTGTGTAGGACTATGTGCTGCCTTCCCAATAGACTGCAGTTATTTACATTTCAGAGACTCAATCTGGATTCCAAATTTCAATTTTGTTTTTCAAACAATGGATGAGACCAAAATAAACTTTGAGATTAATGATTAGATATGGTAATACCTCATACATTATTTTTAAAGCATCTGCCATTTCCAGGACTTGATTAGTAGAGACAACATCCAAGCAATAGTGAGTCTAGATAGATTTGTGGGATACAGATCTAGAGATTCAGCAAAAGTTTTACAGATTGTTTGTACTAAGAACTGGTCTAACACTGATGATATTTAGACTGATACAAATCCATGCATCTATGTGGCTTTGAACAGTTAGTAAGGAAATAATACTAAAATATGTTTATCTCTTCAATTGTAATTTCCCATTTCTGCCATCTTTTCCTTTTTTTTTTTTTTTTTACACTTTATATATCAGAATAGAAAGCTGTCAACAATAAATGTCTTTATATGTCCTCAGAAACATGAAATACCGTCTTCCATGTGAGTCCTGGCATCAGAGAGGATCAGAGAGGCATTTCAGAGATCTGTGATTGTGCCCAGATGTGTTCTTACGTTTCCTGGGTGAGTGAAGGGGTTGTGGAATGAGGTGTCAGGGACATTCTTGTGAAAACCTCTGGCTTATTTTTCCAGGGTTTTGATAGAAAGTCCCAAATGTCCTTGGTGTTTGGAGAGCTGACAATTAATACTACTCCATATGGCCCCAAAATAACTTTAAAAATAATTTCCAAATACTGTCCTTATAAGAAACGTTTTTGGAAAAGTGTGAAGTGGTTTTATGAGGGACATTTGGACATGGAGTAAAAGGGACAAGCACCATAACAGTTTCTGTGGCAGTAGGCAAAGAGGGAATTTCAGTTTCTTGAATTCTGGAAAAAAAATAATCTTCTCTTAAAGAAAGACAAAGAGAGGATAAAATAGAGGGATTGTTGTAGCTTTAATTGACTGAAATGTGAAGGATTCATTGATTTTTTTTTAATTTTTTTTTTGCCCCAAAGGAATTGTATTGCATTGTCACATTCAATTTGTTTTGTGACAAAGTTATCTTGCTAATGAGCCTGCAATTTGATTTGCAGTATCGAACAAGGCTCACACAAATTGATGTCTGTAAAAAAGTAAAGAGAGGTATAGATGCAGCTGAGAAAATTTCCATCAAGATGTCTCTCAAATGTTCATTATTATTTATCATTATTCTTCCAGGTCTACTTATGATAACTGTAAAAGATAAATAATTTTCCAAAGGCTTGATTAAAAGAGTGGTTTTAAGAAGAATGCTTGCAAATGGAGAATTCTTAATCATCAAAGAGAATCATTCTAGTTGTGCATAACAAGTCTATTTCAATGTAAGCAATTAATTTACATCAAGAACTTAGATCATATCAGACAAGAGTTTTCACTGTAGCTAAGAACTTTGGCTGTGACAGCAGCTACTGCTACTAAATATGTGCCATTTCATTCCTTCTGCTGTCATTTGTATATAAGCAATAGTGGAAAATAAATAACTCACTAAGCTACACTACAACAATGAGATAAGTGAAGGTCCTCTTTTGTATTTTTACAAGTGCTTCACCATATGATTAAAGATTAAACTAATATTGAAAATCATTAAAAAAATTCCAAGTCCCTATCTGAGGACAGCTTACTGTACAAGTAAGCAGTTCTACAGGAAACATGGACAGAGAGTTGATAACAGATGGAAGAAAGACCAAAGGAAAACTTTTGGTTGTTCAGAGACAGGGATTTCTGGTCATTGGCCTGCCTGAAGATGGCATCTGTTAGTTACATATGTTACTTAAATAATTCATAGTTAAATATGAGGGGAGATCATCCAATTGCACATATGCAGAAACCATGGAAAATTATCCACACGGAATTATGTTAGGCACAGTTTCCCTTAGGGAAGAAGTGTGCTTACTTCCCATAAAATGCTGGGAGAATTTGTCAGCTGGACATTTGTAAGTAAGCAGATTTCCCCTCTGTCTCAGCTTTTTTCACAAGCAGAAATGGAGAAATATTTTTTCACAAGTAACAATTCTAATTTTCTTTTTACTATACATATGCTACTGTTCTAAAAGTTCATACACAAATCTGTGGCCAGAAACCAACAATTTGAAGGGAACTGGGGGAAAGCTGGGGGACCCTTAGTCTTCATAAAGCCTAAAGAAGCCTAGTCTTCAGCACTCATAAAACTGTTAAGTCAAACACATCATTCTTTGTTTGTTTTTCACCCTGAAAAATACATGGTAATAAAGATGCCCAATTAGTTTCTTACTAATAGCAAAGAACATGTAAGTGGCCAATATTTTTTGCTCTGATTTGCATCTGCTTCTGCAGAGATGCACGGTGTAGCTCCAAGGTTTCTCTTTCATGCTCCTGAGCACAAAACCCCAGGTAACTTAATGCTTTCCTTCTCCTTCAGGATTTTTCTGCATTGCACTGCACTGTGCCATGCAGAGGGTTTGAGTCTGTTCTGAGAATCCCAGCCAGAAGTAGTATGTCACAGAGGAGTGTTTGCTTTGGGGATGTTAAGGTGCAGCATCTAGACTAGCTCTATTACTATATACAGATAAACCTGCCCCCTCCATTCCTTCTGCCACTTAATCTATAGTATATGTAGTGTAAAATGCAGATTAACTTTAATCAGAAGCAGCTCCATCATGATGTATTGGAGACCGGAAGGTTTCCCAAGATGCTTCTGCCTCCATCTTGCTGAACTGGTGTCAGGAGCAGCCACAAGAATCTAGGGTGTTCCTGGTTGCCTTCAGTACATTCCGCTAAGAAAAGAGAAGTGTTAGTTGATACATTGATCTACTAACACTGGTACCAAACACAGCCTCAGGGCCCTCTTATGTCACAGATTTCTGCAAGGGTGCTCTCCATTCCTGTGGCATGTTGCTCTCATGGTTATGATCTTGGCATTTCCAGAGGCAGTGTTAGTCTCGTCCTTAGAGTGGCACTTACTGAAACACTGTTTTGGAGTACTGTATTGCCAATGCCTTGAAAGTCTTCTCAGACATCTCCTTTAAGCAGGAAATATCCTGGTGTCATGATCTGAACATAGTGCCTTAAATTTCCCTCTAATGCCTCCTTGTGAACTATGAGGTCTTCTATCAAACTGCCATACAGGGATGGTGGAGAAGTAAGTAAATGTGATAATTTCATAGCCCTGAGCAAAAGAGGAAACCACTGTCAAGTGAGAGGTGCTGAGGTTTGGACACTTTGTTACTTTTCAAATTGGGACCAAAAAGCTACATTCCCTGATACACTCCTCATGAAAGAAAAGTATTTCTAAAAGTGGCATTGAAATGGCTACCTTTTACTTTACTGTTTGCACCTATTACATAATATATTGCACAAAATGTAAGTTGTTATGCTGACATTGGCGTAAAATGCCCTGGCTTCTTCAAACCAAAGTATTTCTGTGGTCCCCTGAGATTGTCAGCAGTCACATATTTGTGTGGAGCATCTCAGTTCAGTGCTGCTTTCAAGAGTATTCACAGATGGAAAACCACTCAGAAAATTTTCAGCCATGGCTAATCATAGATATCTCTTGTAGATTAAAGACTGTTTGACTCCAAAGCTTTTTTTTTTAATGCACTTTCCCAAACACATACAAAAGAGCCCGAGTCCATGATGTGTTGCTTAGAGTCATTTCATACTACCAAATCTTCCTATCAACTTTGTCTCTCAAGACTACAATTTTTTTCCCTTATTTAAACCTGAGTCTGTGAGCAGTTTGGAGGTGGGATATTTCTTATACAAGTCAAGATTTCCAGGAAAGACCAAAGATTATGGAGATAAAATGACAGCTACTTTAAAACAATGGACTTTTCATTGGGTATTCTCTGCCTCAGGAAAAGCAAGGCTGTGGACATTGAGTCCACAAAAGTAAATGCATTATAATGTATTCAGCTCTTTAAATCTGGAGTGATCACCAATCTGTTGCAAATCCAAAACAAATCCTCACAAGTCATTTAGGATATGCAGAAATAACTGAGGAAAAAAAAAGAAGGCAATCGCACTGTTTATTTAAACTGACACCTGATGCAAATTTCAACATTTTATTGAAGGGAAAGTGCTGCAGGGACCTATATCCATCACATACACTGTTTTACACAAAGCCTTGAAAACCCAGTCAAAGGTGTTGAAACAACTCAGACTGGAAAGTGGCAAAAATAGATGCAAAATCTGCAATAATTTCAACCTATGACCTGTTGCTATTCTGCTGACACAGAGAAAAGCAGGTGCTTCAAAGGAAGCAATGCCTCTTGTAGTCAGAAGAAGAGATGGTTGACAGCAATCCTGGCAAGAGCAGGAATATGCTTTTAGTCACAGCTAGTTCATTTTAGGAGAGGGTGGCATTTTGCAGGCCAATCCCAGTATGGTGGAAAAGCTTGATCCTGCTTGCAATGTGTAGTAATCCTGTGCTCTTTCTTAATGTGAGTCAGGCATATCCAGATTTCTGGCATCAGCTGAGGTTCTTCCAGGTCTGTTCTGAGCTCCCTGTGCAATGAAGTAAGAGCTGTGCATATGTCAGTGTATTAAAGGTTCTGCATGCTGTGAAACCCAGTTTAGGACATTCCTCACAGGCTCCCTATGGTTTTATATTTGGAGCTTCACCAATCCTGCTATGGTGAGAAGCTTGGCTTAGATTTCAGCTGACAAGTAATAGAGTTTTAAGCCAATTTTACCTCTCTTCAAAGCATAATTTAGCAAATTGCTGTTCACTCTTGTTATTTCAGTGACCAGAATTGAAGAGCACAAATTCAAAGATCAGGAGCTGCCTAATTATGAACTCTTATTGAAATTTAAAATACTTCAAAGCAATTAAAGAAGTACAGCACAGATGCTGTAGTACAAATCACAAGTAATCGAATAGAGAGATTTATCTCACACACTGGTATTATTGATAGCATGGACACTTTCTGTACACCTTGAACTGATAATAATTCAACATCATCTTGCACAGCTGAGGAATGTCTCTTTGAATCTCAGTGTTGATCTTGAAATATTCATTCAAACATCAAAATAATTTTTTCCAAATTCAGTTTTTCCACTAAACTATTGCCTGATTTTTAGATGATTACTCCCTGTCACAAAGCCTACAGTTCCAAGTGAGAAAAAGCATGTTGCATCAATTTACTGATCATAGAATCATAGAATCATAGAATCATAGAATCATAGAATCATTATGGTTGGAAAGGACCTCCAGGGTCATCAAGTCCAACCTTTGTCCTAGCATTTCTCAACCACTACACCATATCCTCAAGCTCCACATCTAATCGTTCTTTAAACACCTCCAGGGATGGTGACTCCACCACCTCCCTGGGCAGCCTGTTCCAGTGCCTAACTACCCTCTCAGTGAAGAATTTCCTCCTAATATCTAATCTAAACTTCCCCTGACACAACTTTAGTCCATTCCCCCTCGTCCTATCATTACTAATTTGAGAGAAGAGACCAACACCGGCCTCTCTACAACCTCCTTTTAGGTAGTTGTAGAGGGCAATAAGGTCTCCTCTCAGCCTCCTCTTCTCCAGACTAAACAAACCCAGTTCCCTCAGCCGCTCCTCACAGGGCATGCTTTCCAGCCCTTTCACCAGCTTTGTTGCCCTCCTCTGCACTCGCTCCAGCACCTCAAGGTCCCTCCTGTACTGTGGTGACCAAAACTGGACACAGTACTCAAGGTGTGGTCTCACAAGTGCCGAGTATAGGGGTACGATCACCTCCCTACTCCTACTGGTCACACCATTTCTGATAGGGACCAGGATGCCATTGGCCTTCTTGGCCACCTGGGCACACTGCTGGCTCATGTTCAGCCGGCTGTTGACCAACACCCCCAGGTCCTTTTCCGCCAGGCAGCTCTCCAGCCACTCCTCCCCAAGCCTGTAGCGTTGCTGGGGGTTGTTGTGACTGAAGTGCATGACCCGGCACTTGGCTTTGTTAAACTCCATACAGCTGAGCTCAGCCCATCTCTCCAGCCTGTCCAGACCCCGCTGCAGAGCCTTCCTACCCTCAAGCAGATCGACATTTGTGCTTAATTTTGTGTCATCTGCAAATTTACTGAGGGTACATTCAATTCCCTCGTCCAGGTCATTGATGAATATATTAAACAAGACGGGTCCCAAAGCTGAGCCCTGAGGACACCGCTTGTGGCTGGTCGGCAACTGGATTTTACTCCGTTCACCAGCACCCTCTGGGCTCGGCCACCCAGCCAGTTTCTAACCCAGCGAAGAGTCCTCCTGTCTATGCCATGACCTGCCAGCTTCTCCAGCAGGATGCTGTGGGAAACGGTGTCAAATGCCTTCCTGGAGTCCAGGTAGACAACATCCACCGCCTTGCCCTCATCCACTAGGCGGGTCACCTGATCATAGAAGGAGATCAGGTTGGTTAAACAGGACTTGCCCTTCATGAACCCATGTTGGCTGGGCCTGATCCCCCCATTGTCCTGCACTTGCTGTGTGATCACCCTCAAAATAACTGTTTCATAATCTTTCCCGGGACTGAGGTCAGGCTGACAGGCCTGTAGTTCCCTGGATCATCCTTCCTGCCCTTCTTATAGATGGGTGTCACATTGGCAAGTCTCCAGTCATCTGGGACCTCCCCAGTGTACCAGGATCGCTGATAAATGATGGAGAGAGGCTTGGTAAGTTCCACTGCCAATTCCCTCAGCACTCTTGGGTGGATCCCATCTGGCCCCATAGACTCGTGGGTTTCCAGTTGGCTTAGAAGATCTTTAACTACCACTTCCTGGATTATGAGGGGACTGTTCTGGTCTGCATCCCTATCTTCCAGCTCAGGGGATTGAATGCCATGAGGATAACCAGACTGACTATTAAAGACTGAGGCAAAGAAGGCATTAAGTACCTCAGCCTTTTCCTCATCCTTGATAACAATGTTCCCCCTTGCATCCAGTAAGGGATGGAGATTCTCCCTAGTTCTTCTTTTGTTATTAATATATTTGTAAAAACTGTTTTTGTTGTCTCTTGTAGAGGTGGCCAGGCTGAGTTCTAGTTGAGCTTTTACCTCCTAATGTTCTTTCTACACAGCCTAACTAAATCCCTGTACTCTTGTTGAGTAGTCTGCCCCTTCTTCCAAAGGTGATAAACTCTCCTCTTCCTCCTAAGTTCTGCCAGAAGCTCCCCATTTAGCCAGGCGGGTCGTTTTCCCCGCTGGTTCATCTTACGACACATGGGGACAGCCTGCTCCTGGGCCTTTAAGA
>JANVCC010004489.1:0-10625 GCA_025345505.1 Todiramphus chloris collaris | reverse complement strand
ATTTTGCCTTCCTCTCTATGAGAGTCTGAGTCTGACAATGGACCCTCCGTGTCTACCGGGATCTCGGCACTGAGGATAGGACACGTTAATCACAACACCCAGAGTCTGTCCACGCACACTTCAAACACTTGTAATTGGCTGGCGATTGTCTTAGGTTTCTTCCTTCAGCACCCTGTTTTTCTCCTCTTATCCTCCTGTTTTGCTGGGTGCTTCTGTTTTTCTCATCCTTAGTCTTATCTCCTCAAGGTTGGGGCAGTGTTGGATGTTTTTCAGCCTTGCAGGCCTTAGCATAACTAATTCTAACTAACAACTATTTCTGTCCTACTCTTATCAATCCCTACAATTCCCCCCTTTTTATTTTATATAACGTGACCTTGTTCTCAGAGGTATAGTTGCTATATGATATGGTTCTATTCCTAAACCTATAACAACCTTAACTATTATAGCTACAATTATCCTCAATGCACTTTGTTTCCTATCGCTATTATAAATCACTTATGACTATACTATTCTTACTATATATTCTTACTTATCCTTATTATTACTTATTCTATTCTTATTTATATTCTTAGTTATGATTATACTATTTCTGAATACTATTCTATTACACTTATTCAAGACTATTTTTACTTTTATTCTATTATGTTTCACTACACATTACTGCTTTTTTACTATACTACTTAGACTTTTCGCTGTCCTCATTTAGGTTCTGATCTTCCTCATTGCTGACAACATTGACGGCATCGCTTTTCTTTCATCTTATTTATTGCTGGTTGGACCCATTTTGCTGGTATCCATCGTGGTCCTGTATCTGTGGAAACACAAGCATACCCTCGACCCCACGTTATTAACTCCACTGGTCCTTTACAACAGTTTTCCGTTACATCTTTCCATAACACTTTTGGTTTTATTCCCCACTCTTGCTCTCCAGCCAAACCTCGGATATGCTTCATGATCAGTGGGTATTCCTCTTTTTCTGGTAAAGACAGATAATTTCGTACATAAACAGCTTTCTCCACCCTTGCTCCTGGTGCTAATCCTACTTCCCCCGTTTTTTGTTTATTCATCATGGCCTTTAAGGTTTTATGTGTACGTTAAATGATTGCTTGTCCGGTAGAATTCCCTGGCATGCCAGTGACATGCCTAACTCCCCACATTTGCAGAAACGATTGAGTCTTGCTAGCTATATATCCAGATCCATTGTCCGTTTTGATTGACTGAGGAACACCCAAAATCTCAAAGCATGACCGCCAGTGACGTATGACTGAGGCAGCATTTGTCGATGTCATAGCTGTGGCCCACACTGCTTGTGAATAAGTATCTATTGTAACATGGACATACTTTAGATGGCCAAATTCTCCATATTCTGTAATATCGGACTGCCATAATTGCAGCAGTCCTAGTCCTCTGGGATTTACCCCTTTGTCCATAACCGACACTTGTTGTTGACAATGAGCACAAGTTGCTACAATTCCACGTGCATCTCCTATTTTTAGACAAAATTGCTTTGCTAACACCTGTGCAGACTGGTGGAAAAATTCATGAGATCGGATCGCCTGTTGTAATGTATCTGGAGTAGATGTGGTGGTCCAAGCTGGTGCTACTAGGCGATCTACTCTCTCATTTCCCTCTGCTAAACCTTCTACAATACTCTGATGACTTCGTATATGCATAACATAGAAAGGCTGTTCTCTGTATGTTACTAGCTCCCATAGGTTTCTTAGCACTTCCCATAAGTTTTCATTTTCCACGTCTCAAGCTCCGGATAACTGTGATAAAATTCCCGCAGCAGAAGCAGAGTCTGTAATAATGTTTAAAGATTCTTTGGGCCAGTTCTGAAATACCCTCAGTACTGCTCGTAACTCCAGTACCTGCAATGAACCTTCTCCCATCACTAATTCTTGCTTCCATTGGCCAAATTCATACCACACTATTCCTGCTCTTCCCTGCTTTTTGCTTGCATCTCTAAACACTGTACATCCTACAACCGGCGATTCCGAATAAGATGGTTTTTTTCTACAGGGGTAAAGCTGTTGCAAATATTCTGTGTTTAGGATAATGACAATCAATTTTTCCCCCGAACCCTGCTAAAGCTATTTGTATTTGATCATCCCATTGTAACAAATGTGAAACCTGTTCTGTCCAGATGACCAGATAATTTGGTCAGGGTCCCTTCCAGCTATGTCAATAATTCTTTTTCTTGTTTTCATTATGCATCTTTCTACTGCCACATGCTTTGGTGTGACTGTTAGAGAACATGTTACTGGCATAAACACCCATTACACGACAGCATTTTTTATAAAACCTTTCCATCTTTGCACCAGTTTATAGCCTCCCGCGATCCCATCCACCCATTCCTCTGATTCTTCCCGCTTTTGTTCCTCCCCCACCCCGACCTTTGGCGGATCAGTCAATCGTCTCATGCCCCTGTATCTGTCCTGATATCTGTCCTGGCATCTGTCCGAGTCCGAGATCATATCCAACATTTGCAATATATCTTTTAGCTGCACTCCTTGCTGCGTGAGCTCGTCATGAAGGTTTTGCCCTTGGAGTTCCTGTTCAGTTGGTGGTGGACGCAACGTGCTTTCTGGCGGGGGGGGGAAAGCAGCGCGTCCAGCGGTGGTGGCGGGGGGTGTAGGGGACCTCGGGGGGGATTGAGGAGTGGAAGGTAAGGAGGGATTTGAAAGAGAGTCCTTTGCAGGGCAGGATGAGTCATTTGCAGGTCAGAAATTAGCCTTGCCTGATGGTATAGGCTGTGGCGGGTCGATTTCCATTTCAGTAGGGGCTGAGGGGATCACAGGGTAGGGCGGGACTGACGAAAATTTATTGAAATCGAGCTCATTATCACCCCCAAAGAACCTCAGTGCATCTGCAGGGCATGCTAATGGAGTTGGTTGAAAAGCTGCTTCAGCAGCAGCTGCGATCTTATGTTCCACCTTTAAATCTCCTAATGTATCGACTATACGCTTCCAGGTGCGGCTCATGTCCACCGCATTCCGAGTCCCATAAGTCTTTTCCTATTTCTTTTCATATAGCCACATCAAAAACCGCACTAGCCTCTTTAAAATGTCCTCTCTTTTGTCCCCAGGTCAATATGTCCTCTAATGCCCGTTTTTCCACTTTTGTCCCTTTCGTAGAAAGGATATGCTTCAGAGTGTCTCTTGCCTTTTCTTCTTCTTTAGTACTATCGGCTGCCATTCTGACCCTCGCTGCCGCTTACCTTTTCTTCCAGTGCGCTGATTTGTCTGTTACCACGTCTCTCTCAAATGCCCAGTTACGGTCCTGCCAGTTCCTGTTATCAAGTCTCTCTCGGATGTCCAGTTAATGGTCCTGCTGTCTCCTGATGGCACCGAGTCCCCTGCTTTTTCTTTTCCCTCCGACTCCGATCCCATAGAATCGTATCACGTCGGGGTCACCAAATGTAGCGTGCAGGGATGGACTCCAACAGCACAGCCAATATGGTTGTAATCAGAAGTCGCTTTATTAAGTACAACAGGCTATATTTATACATGAGACAACACTGCTCATGCACCCAGGTCACTTCTAATTCACCCCACACTCAAACCCAGAGTCTATCCACGCACACTTCAAAGACTTATAATTGGCTGGCGATTGTCTTGGGTTTCTTCCTTCAGCACCCTGTTTTTCTCCTTCTATCCTCCTGTTTTGCCAGGTGCTTCTGCTTTTCTCATCCTTAGTCTTATCTCCTCAAGGTCGGGGCAGTGTTGGCTGTTTTTCGGCCTTGCAGGACTTAGCATAACTACTTCTAGCTAACAACTATTTCTGTCCTACTCTTATCAATCCCTACATTGGTGAGGGCACACCTCAAATACTGAGTTCACTTGTGGACTCCTCACTCCAAGAAGGACATTGAGGTACTGGAGTGTGTGCTGGTGAAGGGTCTAGAGCACAAGTCTTCTGAGGAGCAGCTGAGGGCACTGGGGTTGTTTAGCCTGGAAAAAAGGAGGCTAAGGGGAGACCCTATTGCTCTCTACAACCACCTGAAAGGAGGTTTTAACAAGGTGGATGTCTGTCTGTTCTTCCATGTAACAAGTAATAGGATAAGAGTTGTATTTGGATTGGAACATGTTGATCCGTCATTGTCGCCCTCCAGCACACCACCAACGGTTGTTGCAGCGTGCCAGAGCACAGTTACTTGCTTCCATGTCTGGAATGTGCAGATACACGGGGGAATCAGGCAGTCATCCAGTCTTTGCCAGCTTCTTGTGGTCTAGTGAGCGATATCAAGAACGAAACAACGAAAGGTCACCTCAAGGACAGGACAAGGAAGCTGAAGATTGATGAAGTAACGACCACCAGAGGCGCCCCAAGACCCCCATGCATGCGCAACAGGGGAATGACCGCTGTTAGTCACTGTGGGTGGAGTAATACTGTTCAGCCTCTGTGTATGTGCTGGCCACTGTACACTGACGCTGGAGCAGTTTCCACCCACCCCCAGGAGAGCTATAAGTAGCCCGCTGCAGTGGGGAGACAAGGAGGTCGGCCTGATGTGCAACTTGATTCACGGAACGCCCTTCAGAGGGCATTAGGACCTACCGACTCCTCTTCCAGAGCACCGTGCTATGTTCCCTCCTCCTGCTCCACATTTGTCTACCACCTTGGGGTCAGTATGTTGTAGTGGGTCTGGCTGAGCTGATTTTCCCCATCCAGCCCTCATGCTGCAGTACTGGGAGCTAGAGGGTGTTGATAACACACCCGTGTTATGACTGCCAGTGCTCATACGGCACCAGAGGCTGGGGGGGCAAGATGGGGGAGGGGATACAGCCGACCTGAGCTGACCAGTGGGATATTCCATACCATATGACATCAGCTGAACTGTAAAGGCAGAGGGCAGGAGGAGGAAGGGGGGACATTTGGCTTTGTACTCCGAGCAACTGCTACGTGTTCTGGAGCCCTGCTTCCTGGACTTGTCCTGACATAACCTGCAGACGGGAAGTAGAGAATAACATCTTTATCTATCATAACCCACAGCTCTTTTCATCTTATTCTCTCCCTGCATGCCGTGCTGACAGAGGTTGGGGGGAGTGATAGAAGGGCTTGGTGGGCACCTGGTGCCCAGCCAGAGTAAACCCACCACACAGGGTCAACTTACCACAAAATACATATTCATATCTATTCTAAGTAGAGGAGTGGTTAAGCTTATCATTTCCCGGAATAGGTGTTCCCTTTTTGGCGCATGTGTCCTTTGTCCCGGTGGTCCCTCTGGTGTTCGTAGTGGAGGAAGAATTGTAGTCTTCATCGCTCCCTTTGTCCTTGACTTGATCTTCACTTTATTCTGTTTTCCATATAAAGTCCCTTTTTGGCATTCTTCCCCTTGATTGGTTAACATATGTAGTTAAGCAAAGCAGTTAAGCATGGAGTATAGAGTGAAGCAATTTTAGCAGGACATTTCAAAACTGATACTATCTAGATTCCGGGTTTCAGGTACTCTTTGTTCTGAGTTTTTTCATGGTCGATGCACTACATGCCTGACACGAATTGTTACTCCTTTTATTACAATGCTAACAGCAAAACGAATAAAATACAACATAATAAATAAAATATAATAATAAAATACAATGATCATAGGATATAACATAAGATGCAATATTCCACTTCCATATGGCACATATCTCATAAAAATGCAATACCAATGGTGTTCAGTTTGTTCAAGTGCTGTTGTGATTCTGACAATTCAGACAGTATCATGTTTGATAGTGGTAGTCACACAGTTTTGATATATAGCAGCCTTTTCATGTTAGATCATTAAAGTTTCCAGTTCTTCCATTTGAGAATATACTGTGTCCCATATTGCTGCTATGGGTACAGTTCAAGCTGTAGACCTGTATTCCACCAGCATCAATGTGAGGTTGACGTTACATTCTCTATAAAGTCAGACACAAGTCTCTAGTGTCATAACATTGCACTGGCATTCTTAGGCTGCAGGAGACCATAATGGACAGTCACACACAGACCAATGTGATCAAGCGCATGCCATTTATTATGGGTTACATAGTTGCTTATATATCTCACTATTCCTAACATGCACTACTAACCTCTACATGATTGGTCACTTCGTAAAAAGCTATGCACTCTTAATTATACATGATTGGTGACTTCTGGCTGTCAACGCGGCAGGCACACAGTAGTCTTTTCCCTTATCTTCCTTCTTGGATTCACGGAGATGTTCTTCTCTTAGCTATCTTCCTCTCTCGCAGCTGTGACTGACCTTGAGGCCTCGTTCTTGTAATAAGTTCTGTTAGCTTATGAAGGCTGTATTGCTCACATGTCCATTGCTAGACAAAAACTCCTCTACAAATCCCCTGTTTTTCTTTTGAGCAATCCAGAGAGACAAGACAGCCTTACGTATCATTCGCAAAATACACTGCAAAGCACATGCCAAAACAGCTATAAGCAATATCACACAAATTATAGCAATAAGCCCTTGCTTGATCAAAATAGCCACTCTATACCTTTATCACAGGTAAGCTTTTACATGGTGCTACTAATATGAAGTGCAAGCTGTCTTGTATTACATGACACTAGCGTTACACTACAGCCTACAGCAAGGAGGACACTTGAAGCTGCCCTGGGTGTTACTTCTCTTTAAAAAGCGGGACCTACTGGGGAAGAGGAATGAGATAAAACTGCACTTTAGGGCTAATATTTCCTCTGCTTCTTACAGATTTGTAAACAAAGTACAGAATAGCAGAGGTGATAGTAAATAGAGGGGAAAAAAAAAAAGCAAACTAGCCTATTACACACACACACAGAGAACTGCAGTTTATTATCAAAGGCCAACATCTTAAACATTCTGTTTTTCATATCGGGATCCATATTAGGGTGGCCATCAATGGCTGCATACAGCTTATCTAAAAATGATGCAAAAGGCTCATTTGGACCCTGCTTGATATGTGTGAATCCGTATGGCTTCCCTGGCTCATGGTTAGAAAGTATAGCCTGTAAGGCCAGCTGCTGAGATAGCTGTAACACTTATACTGGATATTGAGCCTGCGTCTGGGTGCTATTATACGGAGCCGTCCCCATTAATATTTGTGTATAAACCCCATATAGGGGGTCATTTTGTTGGTGAGGTCTCGCTTGCTCTGCGTCACAGAGTTTCTGCCATGACCTCTGAAATAGAATGTGATCCGGAGGCTGGTCTGATACCCCTCTGCCCTCTTGCGGCAAGGGAGGTGCAGTGAGCATAGGAGGGCTCGACAGGACATCCTCAATCCTCGGTGGATCGCAAAAAGGATTGAGAGGAGCTCTTGAATATTGAAGAACTGGAGCTTCTCGCATTTGCGGGCTCATGTCATTCAGTTTCGTTAAGACTTCCGTCAGTAGCCCCTCCACTCCTCCTTTCTCTTCCCTTTGCTCACTAGGGGTTGTGACAGACCCAGGAGAGGGAGGGGACGCTAGCAAGGCAGGGCGTGTTCCGGTTTCAGGTCGACAATCTGGTCTGCCCACTACTCCATCTGGTCGCACAGTTACTTCCACATTCGTGCCAGATACTGTACTGCTGCCGGACTGGTCACTGCCATTCGCGCTGGCATGTGTCACCTCCCCACAAAAGGAGGGTTTAGCATTCATGCGTAAACTGGGTACCGGTATGCGCATTTCAAAAGCATTTAAGGAAGAGGAGGAGAACTCGGTACTCCCATCCTCCTTAGCTGAACATGAAGTGTTAGGGGATTAATGCCGCAAAAGCGGAGGCGAGTGCAGCACGCTCCTCTTTCATAGACTGCAGCGTCTCCTTAATCAGCTTCCATAAAGTAGAATATTTGAATGCTTCCTTCGCCTCTTTTCCCCCATCGCTAATGTCATCCCATAGGCCACTCCCTCACTCCCTATGGCTTCCCAGGTGGACAACTCAAACTCTGTACCGACCCCGGGGATCAAATTTCTTTCTGTTGCCCATAGCAATAACCCTTTTAAAGTCTGAATTTCATATTGGATCCCTCTCTTAGAGAGGATATTTTGGAGAAGCTTTATCACGGCTTCTTCCTCTTCAGTGATAGCCGACCCCATCTCCTCCCCGACCGCTCACTTGCCTTAGCAGCGAGATTCAACTCTGTCGTCTCTGTTGAGGTGCACCTCTGCCGTGCGTCGGGCTGTTCCGCACGTAGTCGCTGGGGCAGTGACTGCTTTTGGTTGGCTTTCCACCTTTCAGCTGCCTTGTTCACGCCGTTATCACAGCTTCAGCAGCTACTGAGGGTCCCTGTTCAGCCACCACTCGCGGGAGACCATAACGGACACTCACACACAGACCAATGTGATCAAGCAAATGCCCTTTATTATGGGTTACATAGTTGCTTATATATCTCACTATTCCTAACATGCACTACTAACCTCTACATGACTGGTCACTTCGTAAAAAGCTATGCACTCTTAATTATACATGACTGGTGATTTCTGGCTGTCAACGTGGCAGGCCCACAGCAGTCTTTTCCTTTATCTTCCTTCTTGGATTCATGAAGTTGTTCTTCTCTTAGCTATCTTCCTCTCTTGCAGCTGTGGCCGACCTTGAGGCCACATTCTTGTAATAAATTGTGTTAGCTTATGAAGGTTGGATTGCTCACATGTCCATTGCTAGACAAAAACTCCTCTACATTGGGCCATAGAACATAATTCATTCCATAGAACATCACAAAGTAAAGCCACACATACACAATTCAGTTTTCCCTTAAATACAGCTCTACAATTATCATACAATGAGTTTAAATAACAGGTATCTGAGGATATATTGCTTGAACATGGGTCTTGCTTTACTAAACATTCAGGTCAACACCATTCATCGTTTCCTCATTGTACACATTCATGAGTAATGATTACATTGCCTTGGTTATCCATCCATTTCACAGAATCACAGAATCACAGAATCACAGAGTGTTAGGGGTTGAAAGGGACCTTGGAGATCTTCGAGTTCAACCCCCCTGCCAGGGCAGGATCATATAATCTACCCTACAAACTAATCTACCCTACAACCTAATCTACCCTAACACAGGTCACTCGGGAATGCATCCAGGAGAGTTTTGAAAATCTCCTGAGAAGGAGAATCCACAACCTCTCCGTGACCCTTACTGTAAAGAAGTTCCTCCTCATGTTAAGGTGGAACCTCTTGTGCTCCAGCTTATATCCATTCCCCCTAGTCCTATCACAAGGCACGAGTGAGAAGAGGCTGTCCCTTTCCTCTTGACACTTAGCTCTCATATATTTATAAACATTTATCAAATCCCCTCTCAGTCTTCTCTTTTCCAGACTAAAGAGCCCCAGGTGTCTCAGCCTCTCCTCATAAGGCATGTGATCCAGTCCCTTAATCATCCTTGTAGCCCTCCGTTGGACTCTCTCAAGCAGATCCCTGTCTCTCTTGAACTGGGGAGCCCAGAACTGGACACAATACTCCAGGTGAGGTCTCACCAGTGCAGAGTAGAGGGGGAGGAGAACCTCCCTCGATCTGCTGGACACGCTCCTCTTGATACACCCCAGGATACCATTGGCCTTCTTGGCCACAAGGGCACATTGCTGCTCCATGGAGAACTTGTTGTCCACCAGGACTCCCAAGTCTTTCTCCACAAGACTGCTCTCCAGCAGATCACCTCCCAGTCTGTACTGGTGTAATTTATTATTCTTACTGAGATGCAGGACTCTACATTTATCCTTGTTAAACCTCATTTGGTTCTACCCTGCCCAGTTCTCCAACCTGTCCAAGTCTTGCTGGATGGCTTCACAGCTTTCAGGTGTATCTACCAATCCTCCCAGTTTTGTGTCATCAGCAAACTTGTTGAGCAGACACTCTGTCCTGTCATCAATGTCATTGATAAAGATGTTGAAAAGGACTGGACCCAGCACTGATCCCTGGGGGACTCCACTGGTTACAGCTCTCCAGATGGATTTGGCACCATTGACCACCATTCTCTGTACTCTATTGTTCAACCAGTTACCAATCCATCTTACTACCTGCTCTTCTATCCCATACTTCCCAAGCTTCTCCACAAGGATGTTATGGGAGACTGTGTCAAAAGCCTTGCTAAGGTCAAGATAGACTATATACACTGGTCTCCCTGCATCTAGCCATCCAGTTACAATATCATAGAAGGATATTAGATTAGTCAAGCATGACTTCCCCTTGGTAAATCCATGTTGACAACTCCTGACAACCTTCTTATCTTCCATGTGCCTAGAGATAACCTCCAGAATGAGCCTCTCCATTATCATTCCAGGGATGAAGGTAAGACTGACTGGTCTACAGCTTTCTGGAATCTCTTTCCTGCCCTTTTTGAAGACTGATTTGAAGACTTTGATTTCCTTCCTTGAATTGATGCACGTGTTTTATTATCTCCAACGAGGGAAGAAGCATGTATTGGTAAATGAGTTCGTCTTTAATTTTCTTTTTTGAGGTGCGATAATTAATAGATACACTAAAAAGGTTACTTTTGCTTCCTACCTCTGAGTATACAATTTTGAGAAATTGGCATTTACAATCATGGCACTGTGGAATAATGACTGGAGGTGACTTAAAATCATACTCAAGGTGCAGCACTGTTGTAGTGGGTTTGGCTGAGCTGCTTATCCCCACCTGTGGATGCTGAAAAGCTGCTAGCAGAGGAATTTTCCTAGGTTCT
>JANVCC010004477.1:0-12072 GCA_025345505.1 Todiramphus chloris collaris | reverse complement strand
CAGCTGAGCACCAGTTTCTCCTGAGCTCTGACACCGCCTTTGATTTAGAGCTGTGGCGGCAGCTGGGCACCAGGCTCTATCGTGAGCTCCCCGACGGGGACGACACGCTCCTAGACTTGATTCGCACTTGGAGAGCTGTATTTGCTGTGCTCCGAAAGTCTGGAACTGGTGATGGGGGAGGGGTGCCGGCTTCAGAGGGGGACGCCGCTAAGGGGGACGCTGCTGAACTCAGTGTAGCAGCCGACGGCCGCCGCACCGAGGAGCCGTCTCCGGCCCCACAGGATCCGGTGCCGGTCCTACAGCCCGTTCAGGGGCAAGACACCTGGCCCCAGGATTATGTTCCCCCCAAATACCCGACGCCTGCAGAGCAGCTCGCAGAAACGCTTAAGCAGAGCGATGGCTCGGAGCGCCCCTCGCTCCTTAGCCCAGCGGCTCTGGTCTCCTCCGCGCCGCTCCCTTCGGCAAATATAACAGTGCCGGTCGTTCCCACCGCCTCTACAGTTGTCCGGCCCGGTCTAACGGTGACCTGGAGCTCCACGGCGGCACCCAGGTTTTCTACGCGCGCGCCCGCTGCGTTCCCGCCACCCTGGAGTTTTCCACGAGCGCCCGCGGCGCCCGGCGGCTCCGCGCATGCGCCCTTCTCTGGGTGTTTTCATGCGGAGGCGCAGCCGCACATGAAGGAGCTGTTAACGCGGCAGATGGCAATGTTGGAAGAATATCTGCCGAGGATATCTCAGCAGCTCGCGGAATTGCAGGAAGCATTCCTGCGGGTGGTCGCTGAGAGAGCCGTGCCGGGCCGACCCGGGCCGGAAGTGCCGGCTCCGGGAATTCCGAACGCGGAAATGCCGACGGCTCCCGCGGCGGAACCGGCAGCGGCGGACCAAACGGCGGCCCCGGTGGAGGCGGAGGAGGCAGGTCCGGCGCCGCCGGCCGAGCTGACGGCCCCGACTCCAGCGGCGGAGGCGGCTCCGTCACAAGATCCGCCTGCGCCGCCGGCAGCGCCCCAGACTGCGCCGCCCCAGCCGGCTGCCTTGCTGCCCCCTGCGCAACCGACTGCGGCCCCCAGCGCCGCACCGCCCTCCAGCCCGGCACCCGTGCCCTGCCCGCCTCCATTGTTCGTGCTGGGGTCCTCCGGGAAAGCCCTGCCTGACGGTTTGGGCAGTGACACAGAGGGCACGCCTGCCTCAAGGTGGAAGGCTGTGGTAGCCGAACAACGGAAGAAGCGGTTGCTGCAGGGCCATCCTTGGACACTCCCAGACTGTACTGTAACTGTCCGTCCAAGAAACAGCAGGCGTTTCTGGGAGTCGGTTAAATTGCGGGCTCTGGAGGAGCGCAACTGGGATCTCTTAGACAAACTGGGACTGCCAGAAACGTCAGGGGAATTTATGCGGGATCAGGAGACTGCTGTAACACCTCAAAAGGGTGTGCCACCAACTCAAGGCGATAGTAACCCCCCGCAAGGGGATGTCCAAGCCTATCCTGTGTTTAAGGCTGCCCCAAATTCAGGTCAACATGATAGACATGACGTTTTTGCTTGGAAGGTTGTACAAGATTTACAATCCAAAGTGTCACAGTATGGGCTTAATTCTCCTGAACTCATGCAACTTCTTAGAGTGCTGAATGCTGATCTGCTTATTCCATTTGATATTAAGCACTTAGCTCAGATTATACTTAAACCTGTACAACTTGAATTTTTTGAGACTACCTGGAGAAAGATGTCTGAGAAGGCTGCACTACAAAATAGGCAATTGCCTTCCACTGACATTAGACATGACGTTGAAGTAGATGCCCTTATGGGACTTGATAACTACTCTAATCCTGATTTCCAGGCCACCTGGCCCACTCAAGTCATAGAGCAAGCTCAAAAGGTTGGCATGGCAGCTCTATTTAAGACCATGAACACGGCTACTCCCGACACATCGTATACAAAAATACACCAGGGGCAGACAGAGCCATTTTTACCCTTTGTAGAAAGGGTTGCTGCCGCCCTTGAGAAGCAGGTTACAGATGACTCATTGAGGCGGATGTTGCGCACGCAATTCGCAAGAGATAATGCCAACGATGAGTGTAGAAAAATCATCAATGCTCTACCAGGGGAGCCTACACTCACAGATATGATTGAAGCCTGTGCTAAGGTGGAGTCTGTGAGCCATAAAAGGTCTGCTTTGGCTGCGTTTCTGCCATCTGTTCACGCATCTTCTGATCGTGAACCGAAGCAGCCCAAAGCTGGGAGCAAACGGAAAAGGGCTAAATCAAGGCAAAAGGAAAACGCAGGGACCCCCCAGTGCAAGAGGTGTGGCAGGCCGGGTCATCGTGCAGAATCCTGCAGATCTCTGCGCCATGCCGACGGTCGGCCTCTGTCGGGAAACTCACACCGGGGTGCAAAAAGGGGGAATTGCTCTCCGATGCAGGTGATCCCCCAGGGAATGGCACAGACACAGGCCTACCCAGCCACCTTACAGACGGCAGCCCAGGATCAGCCGGGGGCGACGTCTACACCACAACAACAGTCGTCCTAGATTCTAGTCGTATTTATAAGGTCCCTTTGAATGCATATGGACCCCTAGGTCAGGGACTCAGTGCAATGCTCGTGGGAAAACCTCGTGTTACCCACCGAGGGATCTTTGTGCACCCAGAAGCTATTGATGATGACTTTACAGGTCAGATTCATGCTATGGTATCCACACCCAATCCCCCTGTTACTATCCCTGAAAAGACTTGCATTGCTCAATTAATGCCTTTTAAGTCATGTGTCCCCAGGACAGAACAACAAGTTCGCAGCGATAGCGGCAGCGGACCTACAGAACTTCCTCAGATCTTCTGGACTGCAGACATCTCTAGCCAAAGGCCACAGATGACATGTACCCTAGTCCTGCCAAACGCTTGTCCGCCCCAGACTCAGCTTCGAGGCTTGATCGATACGGGTGCTGATGTAACGATTGTCTCCTTCTCTGCGTGGCCTCCTTCATGGCCTTTAGCCCCTGTGGGATCGGCCATTTCAGGGTTAGGAGGAACCGCACAGAGCTAATTAAGCGAACGACCTGTAATGGTAAAAGACCCAGAGGGACACACAGCTACAATTCGGCCTTATGTTACTAATGCTCCAGTCAACCTCTGGGGGCGGGACGTGCTGGCAGCTTGGGGGGTACGAACTGGGACAAATTTTTGATAGGGGTCACTGTGCGGAAGGGCGCACAGTTTCCTACGCTGCCTTTGCGGTGGCTGACTAAGAGACCAATCTGGCAATCACACTGGCCCCTACCAAATGAGAAATTAGTCGCCCTTCGTCAGCTGGTTCAGGAACAGTTACAGCAGGGACACATTGAGCCTTCCACTAGTCCCTGGAACACTCCTGTCTTTGTAATTAAGAAGAAATCAGGGAAATGGAGACTCTTGCAGGATCTCCGAAAAGTTAACGCAGTGATGGAAGGTATGGGGGCATTGCAGCCTGGTATGCCCTCACCCACCATGATTCCAACAGGGTGGGACATCCTGATCATTGATCTGAAGGATTGCTTTTTCACAATTCCTTTGCATCCTAATGACAGACCAAAATTTGCCTTTACTGTGCCTGCAGTTAACAATGCTGAACCTGCGAAGAGATATCAATGGAAGGTTCTACCTCAGGGCATGAAGAACAGCCCAACTATCTGCCAATGGTATGTCGCTCAAGCTTTGTCCGGAGTCCGTGAGCAGTTTCCCGATGCATACTGCTACCATTACATGGATGATATACTGGTGGCAACGTCCACCCAGGATGAGCTGCTGAGGATACAGCCTCGGCTGCTCGCCGCTCTGCATTCCTATGGGTTGCAAGTGGCTCCGGAGAAAGTTCAAAAGCATCTCCCCTGGAAATATTTAGGAGTCAAAATTTTGGACCAAACTATACAACACCAAGAGGTGCAATTCTCAGATTCTATCAAAACCTTGAATGATGCTCAGAAATTGCTGGGTATCATCAATTGGGTACGTCCTTATCTAGGGCTAACCACAACGCAACTTTCCCCGCTTTTTAATATTTTAAAGGGGGACCCCGATTTGAATTCACCTCGGAAATTGACTCCGGAAGTGCGACAAGCGCTGCGGGAGGTGCAACAGGCTGTTTCTGCTCGTCAGGTTTATCGAGTGGATCCCTCCATTGATATCACTGTTTTCATTACTGCTCCAGACCTCCATCCCACAGGTATCATTGGCCAGTGGAACACACAATGGTCTGACCCTTTGCATGTCCTAGAATGGGTCTTTCTGCCTCATCAGCCGAAAAAGACGGCACCCACGTTATTTGAATTGATCGCTTCTCTGATAATCAAATGCCGCCAACGGTGTTTGCAATTAATGGCAGCGGATCCTGCAACAATTATTCTTCCAACACCGCAGGAACACTTTGAGTGGAGCCTTGCCAACAGTGCTCCTTTGCAAAGTGCGCTGCAAAATTTTTCAGGGCAGATTTCTTACCACCTGCCCAGCCATAAATTACTGCAGCTGGCAAAATCAACCAGCTTCACCTTGCGGCCAAAAAGCAGCCGGGTGCCAGTGAAAGGACCCACCGTTTTCACGGATGGTTCTGGAAAAACAGGGAAAGCCATTGTTACCTGGAAGGAGGGATCTGAGTGGCAGGTGCTGGAAGGCCACGAGTCAGGCTCTGCACAGCTGATTGAATTGAGGGCTGTTGCCATGGCTTTTCAGCGGTTCTCTCAGGTGCCTTTGAATTTGGTTACTGATTCTGCTTATGTAGCAGATATAACCCAACGCTTGGATTGTTCACTTCTAAAGGAAGTGAATAATGCAGCTCTGTTTTCACTACTGCAAACTCTGTGGTGTGCAATTCAAGCTCGAGCGCATCAATACTACATTCTGCACATTCGAAGCCACACCAGTTTGCCAGGTTTTATAACAGAAGGCAATGCCAGGGCTGACATGCTGGCCAACCCTGCATGGGTAGCGCCTCAGCCTGACAAAATTGCACAAGCCAAGGCATCGCACGATTTCTTCCATCAAAGTGCACATACCCTGCAGAAGCAGTTTCACCTGACGCCAACTGAGGCTCGTGACATTGTCAGTGCTTGTGCCGACTGTCACGGGCTCGCTGCACCTTTGCCACCAGGGGTAAACCCCAGAGGTCTGAAAGCCTTGCAGCTTTGGCAAACGGATGTAACGCACATCCCTGAATTTGGCCGGTTTAAATATGTGCACGTGTCCATTGATACTTTCTCCTCAGCTATGTGGGCTTCTGCTCACACTGGAGAGAAAGGCCGTGATGCCATTGCCCATTGGAAATTAGCTTTCTCGGTCCTGGGCGTGCCGTCTGCTGTGAAAACCGATCATGGTCCTGCCTACGCCTCGCAGAAGACGCGGCAGTTCTCGCACCTATGGGGTGTAGACCACACTTTTGGTATTCCACATTCTCCTGCCGGCCAAGCTATTGTTGAACGCGCTCATAGCACTTTGAAGCGTGTTTTGGAAAAACAGAAAGGGGGAATGCATGGAGAAACCCCACAGAGCCGACTAGAAAAAGCTTTGTATACAATCAATCATCTCACAGTGCCACCAAATTCAAATAATCCTGTTATTCTGAATCATTTTCTCTCATTGCAGTCGTCAGGCGAGACGCACCTGCCTCGGGCAAAAGTCTGGGTACGGGACCTGCTCACCAACACTTGGGAAGGCCCACATGAGCTTATTGCTTGGGGTCACGGGTATGCTTGCGTTTCCACAGATACTGGGGTACGGTGGCTACCTGCAAGATGCGTTCGCCCTGACCTGCGGCACCAGAGACAGAACAGGCAACCTCCAAATGCTGACCAGAATGCAGCTCATCAACCAAATAATCCTTCTGGTGATGACCAGGATACCGACCATCGGGCAGATGGTCCTTCCACAAGCAGAGACTGGGATGGTCCTTCCACAAGCAGAGACTGGGATGGTCCTTCCACAAGCAGAGACTGAACTTTAAGTTTCTTTTGTTATGGAGTCAGAAAGTTAAGGCCCTTAAGGCTATATTAGAATTAATAACTGATGTAAATTTCTATTTAAGATTAATACCTGATAGAATTGTGATGTAGAATTTTGTTTACTAGATGTATTTCCTATGTCATCACTGGAGACTCTCTGCCCATTTTAAGGCAGCATCTGATTTGGGCTCTGTCTGGTAACTGGCCATTACCAGACCGACCCCTTATCAGCATCCGATTTAGGCTCTGTTTGGTAACTGGCCATTACCAAGCAGATCCCTTATGCTGCGTTTGTTCTCCCTTCTGCAAGACTACCTGCAGAGGTTTACAAATGATACCTTTTTGGTCTTTAAACAAAAAGGGGGAATTGTGGATGCTGAAAAGCTGCTAGCAGAGGAATTTTCCTAGGTTCTCACAATATTCTGTGAGAACCCTGCCTTTCTCACACGTGTTATGAGAAATAGTAGGACGGTTTTGTAAACTAGACTAGCACATGGTGTTTCGATAAGTTTTGTTTATGGTACATTGTAAAAATATTTTGAAATAGGTGCTGTAGGACTTTAACCAATCACCCTAGGAGATGGGTGATCACTGACCAATCGCCCTATGGGGCTGGGGTATAAAAATGGGGTTGTAAATTAATAAAGTTGCTTCTTTTGCCTGCTCTTGCTGAATTTATGTGTTACTGCGTCTCTCCGCTCCTGGAATAAACAGCAACATCCTCCCAGAGCAGAACTGGCCACTTCTCCTCAAGAAACATCACCAGTTTCTGTTGGCAGAATCCTGGAGTTTCTCCAAGTGCCCCTGGGCTGCAGCTCCATTTTGCCAGCTGTTCCTGGCTGTGTGCAGATGTCTCACCCTGACTGTGGGGAGCCACCGACACAAGGTCACAAAATAAGAACCTTAAGGACACAACAGCTGACAAAAATAGATCCTGGTTTTGTATTGGCCAATGTTGGCATCAGAGCAACCATCTTAGAAACACCAGCAGAGGGGACAAAGATGCCAAAACACCATCTGAGGGGACAAAGTCACCTAAGGCAGGGGCAGTGGGGAAAGAGCAGAGCTGTGTTCTTTGTAGAAAAATGTCTGAGGTTGAGGAAAAAGAAGAACTTGGGAGAGAAAAGAAGGAACTAGAACAGCAAAGGTTAAGCTCAGATCTGAGGGCTGCTGAGGTTGACCCACCCAGCAGCTCTGCATCCAGAACTGCAGTGGGACAAAAGAGCCACAGTTGGTCCCTTTAACCTTAGATCCACTATGACCATGGTGATGGGGACCTGTGTGTTGCCCATGCTGTCATCAGGGGAAGAACATTGTTGGGAGAAAATGTAAAATGACTCATCCTAGAAGGAACATCAGGAGGTCTCCAAGCAAACCCACTGTCAGTGGGGAAAGGAGAACAGACCGTTGGTCTGTTTGGGCTGTGAAGGGCAGAGCTGTGCTGGACCAAGTCAACCCTGGGAGACTCATCAGCCCCAGGCTTTGTGTCCCATGGAGCAGTCAGGGAGGATGCAGAGATGTCAGTAAAGGAAGGACGATGGTCAGGTGAGAGCAAGGTGTGGTAGCAGGGTGGATTTCTACAGCCTGCAGAGGAAGAGGGGCAGGTGTGGGACACTGTAGGACAGCCTGTGGTGGAGATGACAGAGAGATAATGACAGTCTCAAAATCCTTATCAGAGATGAGCTCTTGACTCTGTCTTTTGTGTCTGCCACTAATGCATTTGAGGAAGCACCTTCTCATTCCAGCACAGCACCCTTTCTCCCCCTAAGACCCCTGGGAGATGTTCCATCATAGCTCTGCCCTTGGCATTGTATATCCCCACAACTGACTTGCCTAGGAAATGTTCAGAGTAAGGTGTGAGGGTCAGGATCTGCCTCCCCAGAGGATGGGGGTCAGGGCTTGGACTTTTGGCTTCAGGTTGCCCACCCAGTTTTCCTCAGAATCTCTTCTACCTTCACATGGACCTTGTTTATTTCTCACTTCTGCTTCCAGAGTTCTGATGTAAGAAGCCCTGTAAGTTTTCTCAGAAATGGTCCTCATTGGGACAATTAACACTGCAAGGAACTTTGCAGTTTGCACCTGCCTCTGACCTCTGGAGAGGTTTCTTCATCTTCCTCTCAGTCCCTGAGGTTCATGGTCTCAGCACAGATGCGACCTGAGCTGTCAATTATATGCTTTGTTCTGTTGCTGTGCTGCTGAGCTGGGCTGGGCTCCTGGGCTGGAGGGAGCTCCTGGCAAGTGGCAGTGCTGCCCAGAGCCAGCTCTGCCCAGGAGCAGCTCCTCTGCCAAGCCAGAGAAGAGAGGAATGAGCAGAGTGAGAGAAGAAGCAGCCTGGGATGGGAAGAAGATTGAGAACTCTCTCGGAATGAAATCTTTAGAGCTCTCTATAAGGTAAGTACCTGCATGAAGGGCAATGTCTCAACCTGGCACAACCCAGAGCCAGGAGGGGCTTTGCAGTTTCTCCAGCACAGAGGAGGAGGAGGTGGTGCAGAGCAGGGCTTCCCTGCTGCAGCATCAGAGGGCCAGGGCATGTGGGCTGCCTTGTGCTGGGCACGGCTGCAGGGTGTGAGTGTGTGTGTGCAGGCAGGGTGGGCAGGGCTGTCCTTGCCAGCAGGGTCCCTGCAGCCCAGGGGCTGTGTGCTGGGGCAGGGACTCTGTCGCCTGCCAGGCTCAGCTCTCAGCCTGCCTGGGGAGCTCTCCACAGAGAAAGTGTGGGGAGAAGCTGTGGGTGGAAGGAGATACCCATGCCAGGGCAGGGCAGGGCAGGGTCCTGCAGAGACAGGGGCAGGGGCACAGAGGGAGCTGCTCCCACAAATGCCTTGGCAGGGGGTTCAGGCTCCTCCCTGCCTTCGCTGCAGGAAACCCCTGGTCTTCTCTTGCACCCAGCAGAGCCTTTGCCCTTTCGACCATGGGGACTCAGTCACCTTCTCAGTGGCCTCAGCCCTGAGGAGGAGAAATTCTCAAATATCGACCATCTGTCCTTTTCCTGCCTCTATCGGCAGAAGCTCTCTGCCATTGGACCAGTTTCCACTCCTCTTACTGCTCCTCTTGCTCTTGTCACTAGATTGCTTTGGGGGATGGAATTCGGATGTAATTCAGAGAACAGCCCTGGAGGTCTCGCACTGCAAATGTGTCCATGGGAGTGAAGTGTCCCAATCCCCTCCTACTGCCCAGCCTGCAGTCACACCAAGGAGAAAACTCTCCATTCAGCACACCCCATCCTTAGGACATTGGCTTCTTCCCCTGCAGAGTCCTGCTGGGCTGCAGCTGCCCTCCACAAGGACACAGCTCTCCCATCACATCTCTGTGTTCTCAAGGAGCCCTGTGGAGAAGACTCCTCAGTGCTGAGGCCATGGGAATGCTGCTGGGTGGCTGTGCACAGGCAGCTGCACTGAGCCCTCTGTGTCTGTGGTGGGAGGGGATAGCTGAGATCCTGCTAAGGTAAGATGGGATGGGGTGAGGGGTTTGGAGTTTATACCTGGACACTATATTCGTATGCTCCCAGCAGTGTACAAGGTCCTTCTCAGGGGAGTGTCTGTGAGGAAACATTTTCCAGCTGAAAGAGCTGCCAGAACAGGGCAGCTGAGAGCAGGGCTGGTGGACAGAGCATATGTCCTCCCTCTGCACTAAGGGACAGGCCCTTTGCCTCTCAGGATGCACAAGGTCTCCCTGGCAGGGAAGCAAAATGGCAGAACCTTCAAAAGCACTTGCTCAGTCTGGTGGGGCAACCAGAACAAAATGCACACAACAAATCTCAGCTCTGCTCTTCTGTCAGGTGACTCAGGAGCAACAATGCTGCAGATCTCTTGGATCTCGTGACTGGGTTTGATCTAAGATCCCCCCTTTGTCCTATCTGCCGCTGGCTATGGGGCAGGAGGAACCCCTGCAGAGCCCCAGCAGAGCCCCTGCTCCTCAGGACACCCTCACCCAGCCCCAGCCAGAGCTCAGGGAAGGGACCTGCCAAAGAAAAACCTGAGAGGGGAGAGGCAGTTGGGGGGTTTCCATGGGAACTGGGATAGGCTTTGCTCAGAGAACTCTGCCCTAACTTCTCACTGCCTTTTCCTCCTTGCACAGTTCCCCATGCCCAGAGGCAGCAAATGTCCAACAGCAGCTCCATCACCCACTTCCTCCTCCTGCCATTCACAGACACACGGGAGCTGCAACTCTTGACCTTCTGGCTCTTCCTGGGCATCTACCTGGCTGCCCTCCTGGGCAACGGCCTCATCATCACCACCATAGCCTGGGACCACCACCTCCACACCCCCATGTACTTCTTCCTCCTCAACCTTGCACTCCTTGACTTGGGATGCATCTCCACTATTGTCCCCATAGCCATGAACAATTCCCTCTGGGACAACAGGGAGATCTCCTACCAAGGGTGTGCTGCACAGGTCCTTTTCTTTCTCTTCTTGATTGCAACAGAGTTTTCTCTCCTCACCATCATGTCCTATGACCGCTACGTTGCCATCTGCAAACCCCTGCACTACGGGACCCTCCTGGGCAGCAGAGCTTGTGTCCACATGGCAGCAGCTGCCTGGGCCAGCGGGTTCCTCTATGCTGTGTTGCACACGGCCAATACATTTTCCCTGCCCCTCTACCAGGGCAATGCCCTGCACCAGTTCTTCTGTGAGGTCCCCCAGATCCTCAAGCTCTCCTGCTCACACTCCTACCTCAGGGAAATTGGGCTTCTGGTTGTCGGTGCCTGTTTAGCATTTGGTTGTTTTGTTTTCCTTGTAGTGTCCTATGTGGAGATCTTCAGGGCCGTGCTGAGGATCCCCTCTGAGCAGGGTCGGCACAAAGCCTTTTCCACCTGCCTCCCTCACCTGGCTGTGGTCTCCCTCTTTATCAGCACTGGCATCTTTGCTTACCTGAAGCCCCCCTCCCTCTTTTACATATCCCTGAATCTTGTTGTGTCTTTTCTGTACTCGGTGGTGCCTCCAGCAGTGAACCCCCTCATCTACAGCCTGAGGAACCAGGAGCTCAAGGATGCCATGAAGAAACTAAGGACTAGATGCTTTTCAAAAACAGCATATGATTCACCTTCTGCACATCACTCCTGATGTAGCCCATGACTTTCCCAGCCTCTCTTTTGGATCTTTTCTACTTGCTGATGATTTCTCTTTGGGAGAGTCTTGATTGATATTGCATTTTCAATTTTGATAATATTGCCATAAAAGAACTCTCCTTCTTCATCCCACTTCTCATTCTCTATCTACCTTTATAGTTTCTGTCTCACTTTGTGCAAAGGATAAGATGTTCTCTGTATTTTTGGTCAAAATAAAGGAGCTTGCAGGGCACTCCTTGTGTGAGATCCTTCCTCTGAGACTTTGGTGAAGCTGAAGGCAAAGAGCTGGGGTTACAGAGTTGGAGGGGAAAGGAGTCCACAGTGCAGAGCAGCACTGCAAGGGAGCATCAGCATTGTTCTTTCCACAGCTGTCCTGTCCTCACTGCCACCCTCTCCTGCTGAGCCCCTGTGCTGGTGTGTGGGTGGTGTGGGTGCTCTGGCAGCTTGGTCCCAGTGCTGCTGCGTGGCCGTGCTGTGAGCGCAGGCAGGGACAGGCCCTGGGCCCTGCTGGGACACAGCTGCCTCCACAACAGCAGCTCCATCACACCAGAGATCTCCTTAGGGCAGCAGCTGAAAACTCCAGTCTTCTTTCAACTCATGTCACAAGAACAATCTCAGTAAGTGTCCCGTTCAGTAAAACACCAGTGAGCAGTCACGGTGTGAGTGTGAAGAGAGGGGGTTGGGCAGGAGAGCCCTCACACAGCAAGACGTCCTCAGTCAGGTCCCAAGGACCTGCAAAGCAGGATCTGGTTTGTGATCTTGTCTGGTAGACATCTGGGCAAGGTACCCCAGTGCAACTCTTACAGACCAGGCTCCCACAGCCACCATTCCCAGCACGGGCCTCTCACAGCAGCCTGAAGAGGTTTCTTGCAGAAAGAAGGTTCTCTGCAGGACGGTCAGCAGGTCAGGTGGGAGTTTGTGTGTGGGTGAAAGGAGAGGCCAGAAAAGATGAGGCTGCGAGAGGAGTTTGGTTGGGTTTGATGTCAGCTATCAGCTGAGCCCCCAGAAAGTCACTTGTTCCCTTGCCCAGTGCCCCCTCAGAGGGATGGGGCAGGG
>JANVCC010004467.1:0-11055 GCA_025345505.1 Todiramphus chloris collaris | reverse complement strand
TTAATTAAAAGAACCAAGCTGAAAAGTGAAAATACTGAACAGAATTAACCAGGACATTCCACCCCTTATTCTATACCATTTACGTCATACCCATCACTGGGTTATCATTTTTTCCTATAGAAAAGTTCATTTTGTTCATGATTGTAGATTTCCTTCCATTGTAACAGTCTCTCAAAGATGGAGTTCATCAGAGTTCGTGTCCACAGGTTGCAGATTCATCTCAGGAGGTTCCTGGACACCATTTGATGAGCTAGCTCCTGTCATCACCATGATGTTATCCTGAAAGACACTTATTGAATACTGTTAATATTATGCAATTAATATACAGCTTTGAATTGAGTATTCTAACCGAGAGTTAAATTTCCTTGAGGTACACATTGTACTTCGCCATCTTTCATCATCACCCACCAAGTACTTACAGGTCCTTGAGCGAAAGCAGTCCCACAAATGGGTTTGCCTTTGCCCGAAGCAGGAAATACCCACACAGTTTTCCCCAACAGATTCCTTTCATACATGACAGGGACTTTATCCCCTTCTACTGTGTGTAATGGATCTGACTGAGCAGGACCAGCTCCATTGATGGATCCTCTGGTGTTGACTAACCAGGTGGCTTGTGCTAAATGCTTGTCCCAGTTTTTAAAGGTTCCACCCCCCATTGCCTTTAAAGTAGTTTTTAACAATCCATTGTATCGTTCAATTTTCCCAGAGGCTGGTGCATGATAGGGGATGTGATACACCCACTCGATACCATGCTCTTTGGCCCAATTGTCTATGAGATTGTTTTTGAAATGAGTCCCATTGTCAGACTCAATTCTTTCTGGAGTACCATGTCGCCACAGAATCTGCTTTTCCAGTCCCAGGATGGTGTTCCGGGCAGTGGCGTGAGGTACAGGATGGGTTTCCAGCCAGCCAGTGGTTGCTTCCACCATTGTAAGCACATAGTGCTTACCCTGGCGGGTTTGAGGCAGTGTGATGTAATCAATCTGCCAGGCCTGCCCATACTTATACTTGGACCATCGTCCCCCATACCACAAAGGTTTTAACCGTTTTGCTTGTTCGATTGCGGCGCATGTTTCACAGTCATGGATAACATGCGCAATAGCGTCCATGGTTAAATCCACCCCTCGGTCACGTGCCCATTTGTATGTTGCATCTCTTCCCTGATGTCCTGAAGTATCATGAGCCCACCGAGCTAAAAATAGTTCACCTTTATGTTCCCAGTCTAAGTCTGCCTGAAACACTTTAGCAGCCTGATCCACTTGCTGGTTGTTTTGATGTTCTTCAGTGGCTCGATGTTTAGGTACGTGGGCATCCATGTGATGGACTTTTACAACTAATTTCTCTATCCGAGCAGCGATGTCTTGCCACAGTGTGGCAGCCCAAATGGGTTTACCTCTGCGCTGCCAGTTATTCTGCTTACACTGTTTTAACCATCCCCACAAGGCATTTGCTGCCATCCATGAGTCAGTGTAGAGATAGAGAACTGGCCACTTTTCTCGCTCAGCAATATCTAAGGCCAGTTGGATGGCTTTTACCTCTGCAAACTGACTTGATTCACCTACTCCCTCAGCTGCTTCTGTTACTCGTCGTGTGGGACTCCAAACAGCAGCTTTCCACTTCCGATGGTTTCCTACAAGATGGCAAGATCCATCCATATACAGAGCATATTGCTTATCATTATCTGATAACTGATTATATGGTGGGGCTTCTTCAGCACGTGTCACCACCTGTTCTGGTGGCATTCCAAAGTCTTTACCTTCTGGCTAATCCATGATCACATCTAAGATTCCTGGACGACTGAGGTTCCCTATTCAAGCTCTCTGTGTGATTAATGCAGCCCACTTACTCCATGTGGCATCGGTGGCATGATGAGTGGAAGGGAATTTACCCTTGAACATCCAGTTTAGGACTGGTAACCTTGGTGCTAGGAGATGTGCTTCAGTACCGATCACTTCTGAAGCAGATCAAACTCCTTCATATGCTGACAATATTTCTTTTTCAGTTGGAGTATAGTTGGCCTCAGAGCCTTTGTATCCTCGACTCCAAAATCCTAGGGGTCGACCTCGAGTTTCCCCTGGTGCTTTCTGCCAGAGGCTCCAGGTAGGACCATTATTCCCAGCTGCAGTATAGAGCACATTTTTAATGTCCCATCCGGTTTGGACTGGACCAAGTGCTACTGCATGTACAATCTCTCGTTTGATCTGTTCAAAGGCCTGTTTTTGTTCAGGACCCCAATTAAAACTGTTTTTCTTTCGAGTCACTTCATAGAGAGGTTTTACAATCTGACTGTAACCAGGAATGTGCATTCTCCAGAAACCTACAGCACCTAAGAAGGTTTGTGTTTCCTTTTTGTTAGTTGGTGGGGACATTGCTGTTATTCTGTTAACCACATCCATCGGGATCTGACGACACCCATCTTGCCATTTGATTCCCAAAAAATGGATCTCTCGTGCAGGTCCCTTGACCTTGCCTCTTTTTATGGCAAAACCAGCGTCTAAAAGGATTTCAATTATTTTCTTACCTTTCTCAAAAACTTCTTCTGCTGTGTTAACCCCACACAATGATGTCATCAATGTCCTGCAGGTGTTCTGGAGCTCCACCTTTCTCCAGTGCAGTGTGGATCAGTCCATGACAAATGGTAGGGCTGTGTTTCCACCCCTGGGGCAGTCGATTCCAGGTATATTGGACACCTCTCCAAGTGAAAGCAAACTGAGGCCTACACTCTGGTGCTATTGGAATAGAGAAAAATGCATTAGCAATGTCAATGGTAGCATACCACTTAGCGGCCTTGGAATCCAGTTCATATTGGAGTTCCAACATGTCCAGCATGGCAGCACTCATTGCTGGCGTAACCTCATTCAGGCCACGATAGTCCACTGTCAATCTCCATTCCCCATTAGATTTCCGCACTGGCCATATAGGACTGTTAAAGGGTGAGCGAGTTTTGCTAACCACCCCTTGACTCTCTAGTTGACGGATCAGCTTCTGGATAGGAGCTACAGAGTCTCGGTTGGTGCGATATTGTCGTCGATGCACCGTTCCAGTAGCAGTTGGCACCTTTTGATCCTCAACTCTCATCTTACCCACAACGGCAGACTCCTCTGAAAGGTTAGGTAGGACAGTCAGCTGTATCTTGTCCTCACTCTCTACAGCTGCTATACCAAAGACCCATCGATACCCTTTTGGGTCCTTATAATACCCTTTCTTGAGGAAGTCTATGCCAAGGATGCACGGAGCATCTGGACCAGTCACTATAGGGTGCTTTTCCCATATATTCCCAGTTAGACTCACTTCAGCCTCTACTACAGTCAGTTCTTCAGATCCTCCTGTTACTCCAGTAATGGTAACAGATTCAGTCCCTTTATAATTCGATGGCAATAGGGTGCACTGTGCACCAGTGTCTACAAGGGCTTTATATTTTTGTGGTTCTAACGTGCCAGGCCATCGAATCCACACAGTCCAATAAACTCTGTTGTCCCTCTCCTCCACCTGGCTGGAGACAGGGCCCCTCTAATTCCAAGGGTATTGTCCATAATTAGTAACTGGGTTTGTAAAATTCACTGGGTTTACATGGTTCATCTGGTTAACAGGGTACATGAGGTCATAGGAATTACACCATTGACAGGATTTGCATTATTTACAGGATTTACGCTATTTACATGATTTACACTATTTACAGGATTGGTATTGATTACAGGAGTCACATTTTCATTCCCCCTACTCACGTTTTGACCTGAGGCCCATGTAGTTGGACCAGAGGACTGCTCATAGCAGACTGGAGCAGCCTCCCTTCTGAAAGAATTCTCTCTTCTTTTTGGTTATCACTGCTAGAAGCAGACACTGTCTGTGAAAACAGGCTGCTAACTTCAGAAAGTGCAGTTAATTAGAAGAACTGAGCTGAAAAGTAAAATTACTGAACAGAATTAGTTCTGTTTTCACTCAAACCAGGACACAGGGCTCTCACCGAATATTGTGAGAACCTGAGAAAAATCCCTCTGCTAGCAGCTTTTCAGCATCCACACCCTCCAGTGTTGGCCATTGAAGAAGACAGAAGCCAGAATAACCAAGACAAGCCAAATGGAGGATGACCCTCCTCATCCCTCAGCTTTATACTGAAAATCATGTATATGGGATGGAATACCTCATTGGTCAGTTTAGGATCACCTGTCCTGTCTGCTCCTCCCTGCAGGTGTGGCCTTTTACTTTCTGCACCCCGCAATGTGGTACACAAGATCCAGCAGTGGCCTTGGTCTGCATACCAATCCTTGGTAGTAACTGTAAACATCGGGCATTATCACTGCTTGAAATCTGTCGTGTTTTGACCTTGGCTGGATGCCAGGTACCCACCAATTGGGTCTATCACTTCCCCCTCCCCCAGCTGGACCAGGGGAAAGAAAATAAGATGAAACTTGTGGGTTAAGACAAAAGCAGTTTAATGAAAAAGCAAAGCAATGCCATGCACGGAAGCAAAAAAAAAAAAAGATTTAATCTCTACTTCCCATCAGCAGGCGATGTCTGGCCCCTTTTCTGGGAAGCAGGGCTCCAAACACCTAGCAGTTGCTTGGAGGACAAGCAGATGCCCCTCCCCCTCCTTTTTCTAGCTTTTATAGTTCAGATGATGTCATATATTCCTTTGGTCAGTTTGGGTCAGCTCTCCCAGTTGTGTCCCCTCCCAATATCTTGTCCACACCATCTCACTGCAGGGGGAATGTTTTAAAAAACAGCCTTGGTGCTGTGTGAGCCCTGCTCAACAGTAGCCACAACACGGGTGTGTTATCAGCACCTTTCCAGCTCTCAATGCAAAGCACAGCACTGGGAGGACTGCTATGAGGAAAATTAACTCCAGCTCAGTCAGACCCAATACACGAATCCTTGATACTAACTGTAAACATTGGGCATTATCACTGCTAGAAGCAGACTCTGCCTGTGTAAACATGCTGCTAACTTTAGAAAGTGCAGTTAGTTAGAAGAACTGAGCTTAAAAGTAAAACCACTAAACAGAATTAGTTCTGTTCTCACTCAAACCAGGACGGCTGGTTTGATTGTTTATCCCAGCTGTGGCCCCTCCCGGCTGTGACTCCTCCCACCTGCGGCTCCTCCCATCTGCTTGGGCTAGCAGCTGCTTGTGATAATTAACCCTAACCAAACCCAGGACATTATGTAGTATCGACACAGATATATTTTTCTACACTTTTTATACTTAAGGTCAGACTACGGTGCAGTTGCTAGACAGCACTGAAAATTATTATGTTTCAGATAATGTAATTCAGATAGTGTTTCAGATACACAGCCTGGAACAGGAGACTGAAGTGACCACAATATTTCACAGTTTCTTCACTCTGTATTAACTACCAAATAGAAAAACAATATCCACAGAATATCTATAAATCCCCTAAACCTTTGGGGTATTTTGGCAACCTTAAAAGCCACCTTTATGGCACAATGGCATCTACACTTGACCAGAGTCCTCTTGAAAGCAGAAAGCACAGTGGGATCCTGTCAAGCTGAGTCAACCCCAGTTACTGTTACAAACATTGTAAAATAATGAAGCATTTCATCAAAACCCTCTACTTATAAAAGACACTTCTCTCATAGCTTTTGACTATGTGTCACAGGCTCTTGGTTTGCCTTTTTCTCTTGCTCTCAATAACACGATTTTCTTGAACTGTGTGTCTACTGCCTGAATTACATTGTGTCCTACTACTGTGTTGATGGGATCTGTATGAAAGTAGGTAATAAAACTTAATTTTAAGTTGTGTCAAACCAATTGCAACTGCCCATACCCATAAAACATACATAGACAAGCTATCTTTATAGGCACAGAGTACATTGTAGCTTCTCATCACTGCATGGCTTAGTATCTCATAACTTGTGGTGGGTTGACCCTGGCACGTCACCAGGTGCCCACCAAGCCCTTCTATCATTCCCCCCAACCACTGTCAGCACGGCACACAGGGAGAGACTAAGACACAAAGAGCCGTGGGTTATGATAGATAAGATGTTATTCTCTACTTCCCGTCTGCAGATGATGTCGGGCCAAGTCCAGGAAGCAGGACAGCTCCAGGACACGTAGCAGCCGCTTGGAGGACAAAGCAGAATGCTCCCCCATCCTCCTCCTGCCCTCTCCCTTTATAGTTGAGCTGACATCATATGGTATGGAATATCCCATTGGTCATCTCAGGTCAGCTGTATCCCCTCCCCCATCTTGCCCCCCATCCTCTGGTGCCATGTGAGCACTGGCAGTCATAACAGGGGTGTGTTATCAACACCCTCCAGCTCCCAGTACTGCAGCATGAGGGCTGTATGGGGAAAAGCAGCTCAGCTAGACCCACTACAGCATGCAATAGTAATAGGTCTAGCACCAGTCTATTTTGTAGTGCCATCTTTGATGTTGCCTGTAGTTGCACATTCAATTCTTCCAACCCAACACGAGTCACACTGGCCAATGTCTCAATCTGTACCATGAGGTTATATATCATTAGCCAGTTCTGAAAGGCTGTTGCTTGTCAATTCCACCAACCATCCTATCACAGTTCCTGTTGTTGGGTGTTGCCATAGGTCATCTGGTTTTCTTTTTGTTCGTCCCCAGGGCAGAGGCAAGAGGCTGTTTCCTCTGGAGAAGAAAAAGAGTCAACAGTCCTGAGGTATGTTGACGTCATTGACCTTGTACTGGAAGATCAGTGGTCCAGATGCCATCAATACTGACCCATACAGTGTGTCCTACAGAAGGTATATTAACCTCAGAACAAATTGCATCATGCCATGTGTCACTATTGATTAAATGAGACCAAGTATCATTAAGATGTGTGGTGCAAGTATGACAGACACATCTTATCCTAGGAGCTTGTGGTACCAGACCCATTCTCTGAATCTCCTTGTCAGTGGTATTGCATGTATACACTTTGGTACAATTCCAGTTGCAATGTTTTCAACTATTTAAGTGGGAAGCATTAAAATTTAGATATCAGATACCCACCTGTGGGGGGGGGGGTCTTCCATTGGCCTGACATCTCCCTCTCATTCAATGCATGATGCAGTTGGTTGCATAAAATGCCAATCACCATGTTATAGTGCTCCCTGTGGTGTAATAATTGGGATAATCTATGCTCCACAATGTCCGCCATGTTGGGGCTTAGATCTAACATGTTCTATTGAAAAATAAACAGGAATACAGACTAGGCATTCCTAACATGCACTATAAGCCAAAATATATTGGTGAAATATAATCATAAATTTAGCCATCTGAGCATGTCCATACCAAATGTTGGGATGCAAATAATAATTGTGATGAATAGGTTCTAAAAATGTGATGCATTCAGGAGGGCCCATAGACATAATGCATTCATGGAGTACAACAAAAGTCATGTAAAGTTGCCAGTTCCCTTTACCCATTCAGCATAAGCTGTTATGATTTATGTCCCATTATAAGATGTTTCCTGTAAGGATATGGGTATGCTCAGATTGTGGCACAAACATGCACTTCATAAAGCACCGTATAAACACACACACAAGCTATGATAATTATGTCCCCAAACAATGTAACAGTTTTGAAGCATAAGGATCAAACATAAAATTAGTCAGCAAATGAAAATTAACAGTCCTTGTGGACACTTCAAATTGGTATACGGGAGTCCATGATTCCAGGTGCAATTTTCAGGCATTCAGAATACCTGTGAATAAAAAGAAAAGGTGCTCGGTTGCTGTACAACTGGCAGATGTTAGGTTAAAAGGTAGGTACTATCCATCTAGTACCATTGTCCCAGTTTGAGGCATTTTAACCAGCACTGCCTGTCCCATGTACTGTAGGTTTCTGGACAATGTTTGCAGGTAGCACTGTACCCTTATGAACTGTATCTAGGAGATGAAAAGGTCCCAGAATGATCACACTCAATCCTTTTCATATCTGTTCTGCAATATTTGGCATGGTGAAAGTTAAAGGTGTGGTATTGGCATTCAATTGCCTAAAATCAATTGTAAGCTGACACTGTCTGTCTTTTTCACTGACCAGACAGAAGAATTATAGGGAAAATGCACACGAGTGATAATACATCTTTTTTCCATGTCTACTCCGTCAATGCCAAAATGTGTGGCTGCTGGCATGGAGTACTGCCTAACATTAGTAATTCTGGCTTGAGCAAAGGAATAGACACCTCTAATAAACTTACAGGTTTAGGCTCATCTTTGTCAGACATTAAAATATTGGTATTAGCAGCATCAAACAATATTTCACCACTGGTTAGTTTCTGCCCTGCAGGAAGACACAAATTAATTTTTGCTGTGGAGCAGTGCGGGAGGATACTGGACTCGCACAACTCTATGAGAGTTACAAAGCAAAGCCACTTTATTATTGAATTGCAGCTTAATTTACACCCTAAAATTTCCTGATCACGTGAACACTTATTATTGGTTCTACATGTTTATACACGAGCTGTTCATGCGTCCTAAGCTAATACATAATTAGCTATCCTACACTGCCTCCATCACCACCCCCCATCCTGGTTATCTTCAACTTTCTTCTTCTTTATCTTCTTGCTTCACTGCTTTGCTTCTTCCTTTGCCATTCTCAAGCATACCTCAAGGTCGTCGTCCGCAGCCCAATTTATTCCTACATAGTCTGTTTTCCTCCCGGAATAATCCCTTGTTTTTGTGCAAGCTAGACCCCTTGAATAGCTTTTGCAATCATCTGTCCTACCATCCTCAATATACAAGGTACTACAGCTAACATCACTAACACTATTATTAAATTGACCATCCCCTGTATTAACAGATCCTTATCCATCCTGTAATTCTCCAGCTAGCCAACCATCCAGATAGTCCACTGTCTGTGAGGAATAACTTCTTCATATTTTCCTGTAATCGTTCGATCTGCTTATGGATAGATACAGAATGGTCAGACAAATTCATACAACACATCCCCCCAAATTCCCGACACCCGTGTCCATGGGCCAACAACAAAAAAATCAATCGCAGATCTATTTTGCAAAGTAGTGTGCTTAATGCTGTCTACATCTACTAAAAGCTCGGTTAATATTTTTGAAGTGATATCTAACTGCTTCAATACCCAACACCTCAACTTTTTCAAACCACCCAGTGCTTATCCTGCAGCTATAAATATAAATAGAGAGGTCACTACTATAAGGGGAGTGTCCCAAAATTGGATCTCATCTTTACATGACTCATCAAAGTATGACAGTGATCTCTTCTGTCTGAGCCTGGTGACACTCCACAAGGTTCGATTCAGCATATCCCTATAGGAAGGTGTAAGCATTGAGATCTTTCCAACATAACAGGGACCTCCTAGTGGTTTGACTGGTAACTCTACTCCACTGTGGAGATTTCCCTGTTACAATCTGCCAGATTCTGTTAGGATATGTCTGCTTATTCCATGCATTCAAGCTTGTTTCATTCATGCTGATAAATGTTTCATTAGCAAATGTTACCCATACATTTTGTTTTGGCAATATCCGGCTCAATTTAGTCACTGTTCTGGAAGTCTGTGGGAGACCATAACGGACAGTCACACACAGAGCAATGTGATCAAGCGAATGCCATTTATTATGGGTTACATAGTTGCTTATATATCTCACTATTCCTAACATGCACTACTAACCTCTACATGATTGTTCACTACATAAAAGCCATGCACCCTTAATTGTACATGATTGGTGATTTTTGGCTCTCTACGCGGCAGGCACAGAGCAGTCTTTTCCTTTATCTTCCTTCTTGGCATCAGGGAGTTGTTTTTCTCTTAACTATCTTCCTCTCTCGCAGCTGTGGCCAACCTTGAGGCCTCATTCTTGCAATAAATTCTGTTAGCTTATGAAGGCTGGATTGCTCACATGTCCGTTGCTAGACAAAAACTCCTCTACAAATCCCCCATTTTTCTTTTGAGCAATCCAGACAGACAAGACAGTCTTATGTATCATTCGCTAAATACACTGCAAAGCACACGCCAAAACAGCTATAAGCAAAATCACACAAATTATAACAATAAGCCCTTGCTTGATCAAAATAGCCACTCTATACTTTTATCACAGGTAAGCTTTTACATGGTGCTACTAATATGAAGTGCAAGCTGTCTTGTATTACATGACACTAGCGTTACACTACAGCCTACAGCAAGGAGGAGACTTGAAGCTGCCCTGGGTTTTACTGCTCTTTAAAAAGCAGGACCTACTGGGGAAGAGGAACGAGATATAACTGCGCTTTAGGGATAATATTTCCTCCGCTTCTTACAGATTCGTAAACAAAGTACAGAATAGCAGAGGTGATAGTAAATAAAGGAAAAAAAAGTAAACTAGCCTATTACACACACACACACAGAGAACTGCAGTTTACATAATACCTCCTGCCCTTCTGCTCCTTTGGACACATACACATGGAGTTATGGCTAAGGTAATCGCTCTGTATCTCTCTCTTTTTGTTTTAACAAAGGTGCTACAGCTCCCAGAAGCGCAGCAGCCACATATGCAGCCTTATTAAGCCATGCAGTGCTATCAGTTAGTGCAATCATGTCTGCCACATCGGCACCTTGGGGCAGTGTGCCAAGAGCTTGTTTAGTTTTTTAATTTGCATTATCAAAGGCCAACATCTTAAACATTGTTTTTCATATCGGGATCCATATCAGGGTGGACATCAATGGCTGCATACAGCTTATCTAAAAATAATGTAAAAGGCTCATTTGGACTCTGCTTGATATGTGTGAATCCGTATGGCTTCCCTGGCTGATGGATAGAAAGTATAGCCTGTAAGGCCAGCTGCTGAGATAGCTGTAACACTTCTACTGGATACTGAGTCTGTGCCTGGGTGCTATTATACGGACCCGTCCCTGTTAAAATTTGTGCATGAACCCCATATAGAGGGTCATTTTGTTGGCGAGGTCTCGCCTGCTCTGCATCACAGAGTTGCTGCCATGACCTCTGAAATAGGAACAACTGAGATGGCGTCAACAACATTTCAGCTATATTCACACTGTCCAGGGGTGTCCTGGTTTGAGTGAAAACAGAACTAATTCTGTTCAGTATTTTCACTTTTCAGCTTGGTTCTTTTAATTAA
>JANVCC010004463.1:0-16848 GCA_025345505.1 Todiramphus chloris collaris | reverse complement strand
AAGTTGCTTCTTTTGCCTGCTCTTGCTGAACTTATATGTTGCTGCGTGTCTCCGCTCCCGGCATAAACAGCGACAAGTACCTTGCTCATAAGAACACCAATAAGTTTTGGGTGGGTCATAGCATGCAGTCCAGGTTGTGTTAGCACTTTAGTCAAGGTTTATGAACAACGTCATACCACTTTTTTTTAAATTTCATTTTATGAAGTCGATTGATAAATGTTTGTTCTCACCCTCCCTAAATGTTACTCCATTTGTATATGAGCTGTGATTTATGTGAACTTACATCTAGGTACCAATACATGGAATAGTTAACTTTTGAAGATCAATTGGTGAATGATTGTTTTCTTTGCTAGCTTTTTTGTTTCGTTTTACAGACAATTGATGATAGAATGAGGCACCAAAAGAGTTTTTGCCCCCACCCAACACACATTTGAGTCCTAAATACTCATGATTTTAAATATGTTCCTTTTGTTAGGTTTGTTGTAAATCATGCAGACTGTGTCACATCAGTAAGCGGGCTGTACATTTCAAGCTGAAGTTGCTTGACTCACGTCTCCTTGTCACCAGGGCCAAATACTATTCAAAAGTGGACAGAAATATTAACAGGTTTCAACTGTGGACTACTCCTATGAAGTGGATCCTCTGTGAGGCGCTAATAGTGATGCTTCAGCATCAGTAGACACAGGCACAGTACAATTTTGGAAAGGTAAATTGATGGTAATGTTTGGATTGCTTCTGAATGTAGAATTGTCAAGGAGGTGGGGTTCTACTGCTGCTTTTAGTTCATCAGTTTTTAGCTCATTTTGGTATCAGTGCTTGCCTTTTTTGATTGTTTAATAAAACTCAGAAGGGGCATGTAACACCTTTTAGATAGATATGTGTGTGTATTTACATATATAAATACACACCCATGGGATACAAACTTTTCAGTGCCTGCAACTCTCCCTTTTTTAGTACAAATATATCATGACTTTATATGTATCATCTTATGTCTAACTAGCTCTTCATATGCTGTCAGCTGTTGAAGAACAGAGAGTCCCAGCTGCACTTGAGTCCAGTTTCATTGATGAACAACTCCATGGTGGCATTAAAAAGTTTCTCATGATTCTTGTGAGCTGTTGTCTCTCCTTCACTGGGTGAAAGCTGCTCCCTGCCCAGCTGTTAGGTTGTGCAGGACAAGTCAATCTATCCATATTTCCCTGGGCATCCTTCCCTGGCTCTAGGGAGTGATGGGATTGTGCATCAATACATGGTGGGCAGGGAGTGAGGAAGCCCTCTTGGGGCTACTTGTGGTGCTGTAAATATATCAGATGATGGTCCTACTAGAAGTAGGATCAGTATGAAAGTATATTCTTTAGAGTTTAGGATTGTTTAAAACAAAAGTGCAGATAACTTGCTGCTGTAAAATGACCTTCCTGTATTTTATGTAGAAAAAATGTAATCTTAAGAATTTTGTTATTTTTTTTTTACAGGACCCTTTGATATGTTCCTGAAATCTCCCAAGCCAAAATTACCTCTAATGAAGATGTTCTTGAAACACTATTGAAAAATATTTAAAGCTCTGTTCATAAATTATTTCAGTAGACAAGCACAGCAGGGCAGCAGAATCCTGGAATGCATAGATGACAGTTTCCTTCTCCAAGTGGTAGAGGAACCAACAAGAAAAGGTTCTATGCTGGACCTTGTTCTCACCAATAAGGAGGGGTTGCTGGTTAATGAGATGATCAAAGGCAGCCTTGGCTGCAGTGACCATGAAATGGTGGAATTCAAGATTCTTGGGGCAACAAGGAGGGTGTGCAGCAAGCTCACTACCCTGGACTTGAGGAGAGGAGACTTGGGCCTCTTCAGGGATCTGCTTGGTAGAGCACCACGGAATAAAGCCCTGGAGGGGAGAGGGGCCCAAGAAAGCTGGTCGATATTCAAGGATCATCTTCTCCAAGCCCAGGAACAATGTGTCCCAACAAAGAGGAAGGCAGGTAAGAATGCCAGGAGGCTGCATGGATGGACAAGGACCTCCTGGACCCACTTAGATGCAAAAAGAAAGTCTACAGTGAGTGAAGCAAGGACACGTAGCATGGGAGGAATAAAAAGAAGTTGTCCAAGCAGCTAAGGATCAGGTTAGGAAATCTAAAGCCCAGAGAGAATTAAATCTGCCTAGGGACATCAAGGGCAACAAGAAAGACTTCTACAGGTATGTCAGTGGTAAAAGGAAGGTAGGGAAGTAGCAATATATTTATTGATACAAACCAGTGTTTCAACAAAGTTTGAAACCAATACCCCATATATCCATATTATTTCATGTAGAAAGGCCTTTGAAACTTCTCTAGATTTATTTGTTCAACAAGGGAATCCATCTGGACATCCAGAAAAGGTATCTGTTAATATCAGTAAATGCCTATACCCCCCTTTTCTATGTAGCTCAGAAAAATCAATGTGCCGGTGGTCCACAGGAGCATTCCCCTTTCCAATCTGTCACAACTGTATTCAATTACTAATATTTTGATTATTTTCAAACATATTTCACATTGTTCTGTTACCTGCCTGACTGTTGTATATAAATTCTTTCCGAACAAGCTCTGATTCAGAAATTTATGTAATGCATCTTCTCCTCAGTGAGTCTTGCTATGTTCCTCCCTTACAACTCCCCATACTAATTTGGCAGGGACTACTATCCTGCCATCCTCTAAATGAGCCCAACCTTCAGAGAGAACTTGGCCCCACCAATTCTTTTATCAATTCATAGTCCGAGTTGGAATATTAAATGTTTCCTTGCCCACCTAGGTTTATATTCCTATTATCTGGAATTAAGATTAAAATTTGCTTTTCTTGTGTTCTTTCTATGGCCTTTTTAGCCTCATAGTCAGCCAGTGGGTTACTGTGGCGGGTTGACCCTGGAACGGCACCAGGTGCCCACCAAGCCCTTCTATCACTCCCCCCGAAACCCTTCAGCACGGCACGCAGGGAGAGAATAAGACGCAAAGCAAAGGGGTGTGGGTTATGATAGATAAGATGTTATTCTCTACTTCCCGTATGCAGGCAATGTCGGGCCGAGTCCAGGAAGCAGGGCTCCAGAAAATGTAGCAGCTGCTTGGAGGACAAAGCAGAATGCCTCCCCATCCTCCTCCTGCCCTCTCCCTTTATAGTTGAGCTGATGTCATATGGTATGGAATATCCCACTGGTCATCTCAGGTCGGCTGTATCTTCTCCCCCATCTTGACCCCCAGCCTCTGGTGCCGTGTGAGCACTGGCAGTCATAACACGGGTGTGTTAACAACACCCTCCAGCTCCCAGTGCTGCAGCATGAGGTCTGGATGGGGAAAAGCAGCTCAGCCAGACCCACTACATCATGACAATGCATAATGGCAACCTTAGCTGGTAGCTGGACAGCTTCCAATAGGCAGAGTATTTCTTCTGCATGTTTAATTTGTTTTCCTTGAGCGAACAGCAAGCCTCTCTCCTTCCTAATAGCTCCATGAGCATGGACAACTTCAAAACCAAATTTGGAATCTGTCCATATGTTTATCTTTCTTTCTTTTGCTGTTCCAAGGCTCTAGTGAGAGCAATTCTTTCAGCCTTTTGGCCCACTGTCCCAGCAGGTAGTGGTTGAGACTTGATTACCTTGTCCGGTTTTGTTACTGCATATCCAGCCTTACGATTCCCTTGTTGGATGGAACTGTTTCCGTCTGTGACTTTTCTGCATCTTCCAGTGGCTCCTCTGTTAGATGTGATCTGCTGGAATATACTGTTTCCATGGTCCTCAGTCAGTCAGGTACCAGTGGTTTAGATGCCTGTCCTCTGAGGAAAGAGGCTGGATTCACAATATTAGTTACTTCAATCCTAACATCATCAGATTCAACCAGAATGGCCTGATATTTCAAAAATTGGGATGGGAATAGGCAAGGATTTCCTTTTTGTTCTAATACCGAGGATACTGCATGGGACAATAAAACAGTTATTTGTTGTTCCATAGTAAATTTTCATGCCTCCTGTATATTTAGTACCTCAACGGCCACTGTCCATAAGCATCCGTGCCATCTTTTGCTAACTTCATCCAGTTGCTTGGAAAAGTAGGCTATAGCCCTTTTGTAAGGTTCCCACCTTTGGACCAGTACCCCTAATGTCTTGTACCTTGTATTTCATAGGAAAACAGCCAGAGTGGCTTGGTGACGTCTGGGAGACCTAAAGCTGGAGCCTCTATCGGCTTCTTTTTCAATTGCTTAAATGCACTCTCTGCCTCCAGAGTCCAAACTAAATCAGGGGAGGCTTCTTTGATCAGTTCATAGAGAGGTTTTACTAAAATCCCATAGGTATGTATCCATAATTGACACCAACCTGTCATTCCCAGAAATGTGTGGAGGTCCTTTACCATTCAGGTTCAGGTATCCTGCAGAGAGCTTCCTTCCGTTCTTTCCCTAGTTCCTGAAGTCCTCCTGAGACTTCATATGCTAGGTAGGGAACCTGTTTCTTCACAATCTAGGCTTTCTATTGAGAGAATTGAAGGCAGGAAATGGGATGTCTGGTGGAGTTTTACTAATCTTTGAACAAGCAACAGCAATAAATGGGCAGTTGTATAGTAGGGACATACTGTGAAATTCATAACCTTGTAGATAGTGTTTATGTCCAGGAACAGGACAACAAGACATCTCGAGGCACCTGAGCATGCTGAACAGACAAGAACTGGCAAGAATAAGGATTTTAGGCTTTAGGTCAGTAAAAGAACATGGTGATGAAGAAGAGAAGATGAAGTAAATGACCACGACAGGTCACGGAATACCACTGAGGGGAGAAAAGACCCTAACCCTAATTTTATTACGCATGCTCGGACTATGTAAATGAATTCCAGGAACCCGTTAGCATAAGACTGCCCTTTCTAAGAAATATAATGAATATGTATATTTAGCCTGCATATAAACTATGTACACAGCTTGCATTGGTACGCACATTTGGAGGAGTGATCCCATGTGCGTCCGTCGCCGCAAAATAAAGAATACCTGCTTAATAACTTTGGTTATTGAGTTTTTCACTGCATCAGTTTGGCACCCCAGATGGGACAGACTCTGCTAGGCTGCAGGATCTGCTGAGAGACTCCCTGGGTGCCCATGGGATTTCCCAGCGGGACACCTTGACTCACCCGGCTCACTGCAGAAGCAGACAAGGACCATCCTGTAAGGCATTCTTTTTGGAAATATGGTTTTGTTTTGGCAGGTATACCTTTGGTTGTGGAGGGTACCCATAAAACGTAGGAGACGTCCTACAAAGGATACAGTATGCCAGATATTTTAATATTTTGAGCATACTTGGTATTTGTATGCATACTTGGTTTTGGTATTTGTATTTGTATGCATAGTTGGTATTTGGGTTTGGTATTTGTATGCATACTTGGGTCTGGACCATAAGATTTATCAATTTATCAGTATTTTGGACTACTGGAATGGCATAAGGACTCTGTGCAGCTCCGGCACCGCCGGACGAACTGACGAATATGACTCCAGTGGCAGAGTAGGCTCCATCAGAGGATACGCCAGCACTGCTGGCAGCACCCCAAATTGCGCTGCCACAGCCGACTGCCTTGCTACCCCCTGCGCAACTGACTATAGTCTCCACTGCCGTATCACCCTCTAGCTCGGCACCTGTACCCTGCCCGCCTCCGTCGTTCCTGTTGGGGTCCTCAGGGAAACCCCTGTCTGATGATTCAGGCAGTGATACAGAGGGCACACTTGCCCCACGGCGGAGGGCTATGGTAGCCGGGCGGCGGAAGAAGCGGTTGCTGCATGCCATCCTTGGACACTCCCAGACTGTACTGTAACTGTCCGTCCAAGAAACATCAAGCGTTTCTGGGAGTCGGTTAAATTGCGTGCTCTAGAGGAGGGCAACTGGGATCTATTAGACAAAGTGGGAATGCCAGACAGAACAGGGGAATCTATGCAGGATCAGAAGGTTGCTATAATGCCTCAAGAGGGTGTGCCACTAACTCAAGGTGATAGTAACACCCCACAAGGGGATGTCCAAGCCTATCCTGTGTTTAAGGCTGTCCCAAATACAGGTCAAAATGATAAACATGATGTTATTGTATGGAGGGTTGTACAGGATTTACAATCCAAAGTGGCACAATATGGGTTTGGTTCTCCTGAAGTCTTGCAAGTTATTAGACTGCTGAATACTGATCTACTTGCTCCATTTGATATTAAGCACTTAGCTCAAATCCTACTTCAACCTGTACAATTTGCAGTTTTTGAGGGTATCTGGAGAAAGTTGGCTGATAAGATTGCACTACAGAATAAGCGGTTGCCTTCCACTGATGTTACACATGAAGCTGGAGTAGATGTACTTACAGGAATTGATCACTTCTCTTATCCCGATCTCCAGGCCACCTGGCCCCCTCAAATCCTAAAGCAAGCTCAAAAGGTCGGCATGGGAGCTCTATTGAAGAACATAGACAGGGATGCTCCTAAAACACGGTATATAAAAATATATCAGGGGCAGACAGAGACATTTTTACTATTTGTGGAGAAGGTTGCTGCTGCCCTTGAGAGTCAGGTTGAAGATGACTCGTTAAGGCAGATGATGTGCATAAAATTAACAAGAGACAATGCCAACGATGAGTGTAGGAAAATTATAGATGCTCTACCAGGGGAGCCTACACTCACAGATATGGTTGAAGCCTGTGCTAAGGTGGGGTCTGCGAGCCATAAAAGGTCTGCTTTGGCTGCGTTTCTGCCGTATGTTCACGCATCCTCTGATCGTGAAGCGAAGCAGTCCAAAGCCGGGAGGAAACGGAAAAGGGCAAAACCGAGGCAAAAGGAAAGCATGGGGATCCTCAGTGCAAGAGCTGTGGTAGGCCAGGTCATTGTACAGAGTATTGTAGATCTCTGCGCCATGCCGATGGTCGGCCTTTGCCAGGAAACTCACACCGGGGTTCAAAAAGGGGGAATTGCTCTCTGATGCAGGTGTTCCCCCAGGGAATGGCTCAGACACAGGCCTACCCAGCCACCTTAGAAATAGCACCCCAGGATCAGCCAGGGTTGATGTCTACACCACAACAACAGTCGTCCTAGAATCTAGTCGTATTTATAAGGTCCCTTTGGATGCATATGGACCCCTAGGTCAGAGACTCAGTGCAATGCTCGTGGGAAAACCTAATGTTACCCACCGAGGGATCTTTGTGCACCCAGAAGCTATTGATGATGACTTTACAGGCCAGATTCATGCTACAGTTTCCACACCCAACCCCCCTGTCACTATCCCTGAAAAAACCTGCATTGCTCAATTAATGCCTTTTAAGTCATGTGTCCCCAGGACAGAACAACGAGTTCGTGAAGATAGTGGTAATGGATCTACGGGAATTCCGCAGATATTCCGGACTGCAGATATCTCTAGCCAAAGGCCACAGATGACATATACCCTAGTCCTGCCAAATGCTTGTCCGCCCCAGACTCAGCTTCGAGGTTTGATCGATACGGGTGCTGATGTAATGATTATCTCCTTCTCTGCGTGGCTTCCTTCATGGCCTTTAGTCCCCATGGGATCGGCCATCACAGGGTTAGGAAGAACCGCACAGAGCTATTTAAGCGAATGACCTGTAATGGTAAAAGACCCAGAGGGACATACAGCTACAATTCGTCCTCATGTTACTACTGCTCCAATCAACCTCTGGGGGTGGGACATGCTGGCAGATTGGGGGTTACGAATTGGGATAAATTTTTGATAGGGGTCACTGTGCGTAAGGGCGCACAGTTTCCTACGCTGCCTTTGCGGTGGCTAACGAACAGACCGATCTGGGAATCTCAGTGGCCCCTACCAAATGAGAAATTAGTCACCCTTCATCAGCTGGTTCAGGAACAGTTACAACAAGGACACATTGAGCCTTCTACTAGTCCCTGGAACACTCCTGTTTTTGTAATTAAGAAGAAATCAGGGAAATGGAGAGTCTTGCAAGATCTCCGAAAAGTTAACGCAGTGATGGAAGGTATGGGGGCATTGCAGCATGGTATGCCCTCACCCACCATGATTCCAAGAGGGTGGGACATCCTGATCATTGATCTGAAGGATTGCTTTTTCACAATTCCTTTGCATCCTAATGACAGACCAAAATTTGCCTTTACTGTGCCTGCAGTTAACAATGCTGAACCTGCGAAGAAATATCAATGGAAGGTTCTACCTCAGGGCATGAAGAACAGCCCGACTATCTGCCAATGGAATGTTGCTCAAGCTTTGTCCGGAGTCTGTGAGCAGTTTCCTGAGGCATACTGTTACCATTACATGGATGATATCCTGGTGGCAGCATCCACCCAGGACTTGCTGCTGAGGATACAACCTTGGCTGCTCGCTGCTCTGCATTGCTACGGGTTGCAAGTGGCTCCAGAGAAATTTCAACAGCATCCTCCTTGGAAATATTTAGGAGTCAAAACTTTGGACCAAACTATACAACACCAAGAGGTGCAATTCTTGGATTCTATTAAAACATTTCATGATGCTCAGAAGTTGCTGGGTATCATCAATTGGGTACGTCCTTATTTAGAGCTAACCACGATGTAACTTTCCCCGCTTTTTAATATTTGTAAAGGGGGATCCCAATTTGAATTCACCTCGGAAATTGACTCCCGAAGCGAGACGAGCGCTGCAGGAGGTGCAATAGGCTGTTACTGCTCGTCAGGTTTATCGAGTGGATCCCTCCATTGATATCACTGTTTTCATTACTGCTCTAGACCTCCATCCCACAGGTATCATTGGCCAGTGGAACACACAATGGCCTGACCCTTTGCATATCCTAGAATGGGTCTTTCTGCCTCCTCAGCTGAAAAAGACAGCACCCACGTTGTTTGAATTGATCGCTTCTCTGATAATCAAATGCCGCCAATGGATCCTGCAACAATTGTTCTTCCGGTACCACAGGAAAACTTTGAGTGGAGCCTTGCCAATAGCGCTCCTTTGCAAAGTGCGCTGCAAAACTTTTCAGGGCAGATTTCTTACCACCTGCCCAGCCATAAATTATTGCAGCTGGCAAAGTCGACCAGCTTCACCTTGCGGCCAAAAAACAGTCGGGTGCTGGTAAAAGGACCCACCATCTTCACGGATGGTTCTGGGAAAACAGGGAAAGCCATTGTTACCTGGAAGGAGGGATCTGAGTGGCAGGTGCTGGAAGGCCATGAGTCAGGCTCTGCCCAGCTGGTTGAATTGAGGGCTGTTGCCATGGATTTTCAGCAGTTTTCTCAGGTGCCTTTGAATTTGGTTACTGATTCTACTTACATAGCAGATATAACCCAACGCTTGGATTGTTCACTTCTAAAGGAAGTGAATAATGCGGCTCTGTTTTCACTATTGCAAACTTTGTGATGTGCAATTCAAGCTCGAGCTCATCCATACTACATTCTGCACATTCAAAGTCACACCAGTTTGACAGGTTTTATAACAGAAGGCAATGCCAGGGCTGACATGCTGGCCAACCCCGCGTGGGTAGCGCCTCAGCCTGACAAAATTGCACAAGCCAAGGCATCGCACGGTTTCTTCCATCAAAGTGCACGTACCCTGCAGAAGCAGTTTCACTTAACACCAACTGAGGCTCGTGACATTGTCAGCGCTTGTGCTGACTGTCATGGATTTGGTGCACGATTGCCACCAGGGGTAAACCCCAGAGGCATAAAAGCCTTGCAGCTTTGGCAAACGGATGTAACGCACATCCCTGAATTTGGCCGCTTTAAATATGTGCACATGTCCATTGACACTTTCTCCTTATCTATGTGGGCTTCTGCTCACACTGTAGAAAAGGGCTGTGATGCCATTGCCCATTGGACATTGGCTTTCTTAGTCCAGGGCGTGCCGTCTGCTGTGAAAACCAATAATGGTCCTTCCTATGCCTCACAGAAGTTGCAGCAGTTCTTGCACCTATGGGGTGTAGACCACACTTTTGGTATTCCACATTCTCTTACCGGCCAAGCTATTGTTGAACGTGCTCATGGCACTTTGAAGCGTGTTTTGGAAAAACAAAAAGGGGGAATGCATGGAGAAACCCCACAGAGATGACTAGAAAAAGCTTTGTATACAGTTAATCATCTCACAGTGCCACCAAATTCAAATAATCCTGTTGTCCTGAGTCATTTTCTCTCATTGCAGTCGTCAGGTGAGACACACCTGCCCTGGGCGAAAGTCTGGGTACAGGATCTACTCACCAACAATTGGGAAGGCCCACATGAGCTTATTGCTTGGGGTCGTGGGTATGCTTGCGTTTCCACCGATACTGGGGTACGGTGGCTACCTGCAAGATGCGTTCGCCCTGACCTGCAGCACCAGAGACAGAACAGGCAACCTCCAAATGCTGACCAGAATGGAGACCAGGATGCAGACCCTCCAAATGATGACCAGAATGCAGATCATCAACCGAATGATCCTTCTGGTCATGACCAGGATACCGACCATCAGGCAGATGGTCCTTCCACAAGCAGAGACTGAATTTTAAGTTTCTTTTGTTATGGAGTCAGAAAGTTAAAGCCCTTAAGGTTATGTTTAGAATTAATAACTGATGTAAATTTCTATTTAAGACTAATACATGATAGAATTGTGATGTAGAACTGGGTTTGCTAGATGTATCTCCCATGGCATTGCTGGAGAGTCTCTCTGCCAACTGTAAAGCAGCATCTGATCTGGGTTCTGTTTGGTAACTGGCCATTACCACACAGATCCCTCATGCTGCGTTTGTTCTCCCTTCTGCAAGGCTACCCGCAGAGGATTACAAACAATACCTTTTTGTCCTTTAAACAAAAAGGGGGAATTGTGGATGCTGAAAAGCAGCTAGCAGAGGGATTTTCTCAGGTTCTCACAATATTCAGTGAGAGTCCTGCCTTTCTCACACATGTTATGAGAAACAGTAGGATGGTTTTTGTAAGTTGCGCCAACACCTGGTGTTTTGCTAAGTTCTGTTTATGGTACATTGGAAAAATATTTTGACATGGGTGTTGTAGGACTTTAGCCAATCACCCTAGGAGATGGATGACATATTAAAGTTGGAGACAGCAGAATCACAACTGGGTGAAGCATGAAATTAAACACTCATGTTGCCGTTGGTGACTATCCAAAAAGTGTTTCCCACCAGTGATGGTCTCCATCCTTCACCACTCTCTCCAAGTTGTCGTGTATCTCTTCTGTATCAATGATGAACAGTGATTAAAGTTTTGTGTCCATTGTCTCGGATGCGTTCTAACAGTTGACACAGTTCATCATGTTGCAGTAGTTTCTTCACCAATGTAAGATTCATTCTGATAGGCGTAGGTAGTAAATCTTGACTCAAAGTATAATTAGATTGTAATAACTGATACGATGTGACAGGGGCTGAATAAGTGAAGTCAAATCCCGTTATTTTAGTAAAGTTACTGTGGTGGGTTGACCCCAGCACGGCACCAGGTGCCCACCAAGCCCTTCTATCACTCCCCCCGACCCCCTTCAGCACAGCACGCAGGGAGAGAATGAGACGCAAAGCACAGGGGTGTGGGTTATGATAGATAAGGTGTTATTTTCTACTTCCCGTCCACAGGCGATGTCGGGCCAAGTCCAGGAAGCAGGGCTCCGGGAACACGTAGCAGCCGCTTGGAGGACAAAGCAGAATGCCCCCCCATCCTCCTCCTGCCCTCTCCCTTTATAGTTGAGCTGACGTCATATGGTATGGAATAGCCCACTGGTCAGCTCAGGTTGGTTGTATCTTCTCCCCCATCCTGCCCCCCATCCTCTGGTGCCGTGTGAGCACCGGCAGTCATAACACGGGTGTGTTATCAACACACTCCAGCTCCCAGTGCTACAGCATGAGGGCTGGATGGGGAAAAGCAGCCCAGCCAGACCCACTACAGTTACAAACACAAATATTACTTTTATCTACAGTAATATCATCTATGAATATAAAATCACAAAGATTTCTCATACAAACACATCTTTTACCAATATATACAAGAACAGTTTCAGGGGACTCATTGGGGTGTATTTCAAAGTGACAAAATTTTGTTCAGTGTCAAGACAGTGTCTTGTGCTTTGATGGCATTACTCTCACAAATAAATCCTTGTTCCTGTATAACGCATGCATTAACATCAACAGTTTGCCATTTGTTTCCATTTTGTTGGGCCTATACTCTATGCTCCAATGGATAAAGTACAGCTCCATTGTGATTTAATCCTAATGCAATACTTGGGTATATGGTTTGTACTGAAGCATTGTGTATGGTTAAGACAAAAGCTGTGGCCTGATTGTCGATGGGGTTATAAGCGAAATTGATCAAGTACCACCAGGATTGGAGTTCTTTCTCAAAATTATTTGCATTATCCCAAATTACCTTTCAAATTTCAGTGAGTAAGGTGCCTTCTTAACCTTATCTTATGATGGCTGCTATTGTAGATTGCATCCACATCTGAGCTTGAATAGAACTAAGAGCTAGAGAAATATTATTTTGGACTATATCAAGTTCATCTACAATCAGTTGGTGGTCTCTGATATTAATTCTTTCCCACTGAGGCAATATATCAGATAAGAACCATTCGTTAGTTCTTAATGCTGATAGAGAGGACCTCAATGGGTTTTCTAATTTGCTTAAATCACTTGTTGTTGTACTTTATTTATAAGTACTTCAGCATCTATACTGTTTAGGACCCCCAATCCTGTTTGTTATTCCTTTTGGAGAAGTGAGGGTTCAGCCATGTAACCATGTTAACCACCCTACATAGGATGTATTTAGAAATGATGTACAAGGTTGGTTTGTAGAGATATTAACTGGCATCAATAATTTCACTTGTTTAAGAGACCATAATGGATTAAATAACACATGTTGTTGGCCTGTATTTTTGATCACACACGGTCCAATTTCAGAAATTGGTGGGGATAAGGTTTTCTTATCCTCTATAATAGGTATCGTTGGGGGTGAAGCTGGGGATGGAGTTTTCTTACCTTTCTCAATTAGTTTAATAGTGTCTATTTTAAATTTAAATGTTAGTCCCACGTTACTGTGTTTTGACCATTGGCTTTCTGACATTTAGTTGCCATAGGCAGGCCTGAAACAACTTCTACTCCTGTGAGGATATATTGTTATCCTGCAGAGACATTTGAATCATCCGATATAATCAATTTGCTATGTAGACCATAAAGTTTTCCCTTCATTGATACATAGGGGTGGTGTTTTAGCAGGATGATCTGCTTGCAATTTCAATCTGCACTGGGGACATGCTGTAAGAATAGTTTTCCTTTTTATTGGCCAGCCTCTACTTGTGCTGCAAAGTAAAGTGCTTCTTTACCAGTGTGGCCTAAAATTGATGTAACCATTCCCCCAATTGATACCACTCAGGGTCTAGTGTGATTTGTCTTATTTTGGTCAGTTCATCTACCTTTTGATTCTATTTTGTGTCTGGCTGATTATCATTAGCATGGGCCTTTACCCCTCCTATCTTGAAGGGTGTTTTCCTGGATATATCTAGTAATAATTTTCAGTCTTCATTTCTCCAAATTTGGGATATATTTACTTCCCCGTTCAAGGTTTCCCACTGACAGATACATTGTGTGGCACCAGCCCACACAGCATAAGAATCTACATATATGATTTTTGCTCCATTCTGTGCTGCCAGTGATGAAACTAAGTGGTATCTGTTTCATGTCTTAAGGCTTGACAGCTTTATAGGCCTTACCTCATCTTGTATGACCTTGGTCTTTGTAGATAAGAGAAACTAATTCTAAACAAAGCAGGAACTCATTGTTAACAAAGAAGAGCTACCAGAGATAAGCCGGACTGTACTAGTTCTGTGATTAGAAGCCTGTGAAACATCAACATTTTGAACCAAAGGTGAAAAGTACACTGTGAGGAAGACCGGGGTCTTCCTCCTGAAGACCCCAGCCCACGACCACCAGACAGCAGTGCACAAACATCAATGGGAGGAGACCTATGATAATGAGTTCCTGGAACTGATTATAATAATCCAGCCCCATCCTCAGAAATATATTCAACTCTGTTGAATATGTATGATTTAGTGTAATAAATACCTGCTCACTTGACACTTTGGTGTGCAAGCTAGGAGGAGAGATTCCCCCTTGCACCCGGCGCTGCAATAAACATACCTGCTTTATAACCTTTCACAGGTTGTAAAGTTTGTTTTCGCATGTTACCAGAACAACTCTTCTTAGTTCTCCTACTTGTGCGCTGCCTTCACCTTCTTCTATTACTTGTTTATCTGTGGTAATATCTAGTGCAACAGCTTTATACTGCCATTTACCATTTTTGCTGAAGCATCAGTAAAACAAACGTTTTCTGTTGGAGTACCCTCAGTGAGGGGTGGTGCATCCAGAATGGGTGAAGGTTTAAAAGGTTGCTGTAATGCTAAAGGGTCTGTGTTTATGGGCATCTGTAATTTGGAAACCTTAGTGTGCCCTTCAATTAATAGCATATTTTCTGCAACTCCTGTGAGGTAGACATACCATTTCCTGAGAGTGGGCTTTTGTGCAATTCCTTCTGGGGGTGCAGCCCCCCTTAGAACTGCTTCAAGTAAATTAGATGTTCCTCTTGTTTGCACAGGCTGCCACTGATGTATTTTCTCCACTTGTTTAACTGCTTGGACTAAAGATAAAAGTCCTTGATCCCATTCAGTGTATCATTGTTCTGTTTCATTAAATGAAGTTGAGCTAAACAATAGAGGTCTTTTAGGCCCATCAGGGCCAGTCTGGAACAAGTTACAGTAAGTGGCACGTTCAGCAAAATCCCATTAGGTTGTGATAGGGTCATGGGGGTGTACTGTCCCCAGTGACTGATACATCTTTAATTCTTCAGTTAGAGTTTTGACTGCTTCTTTATGTTCTAGTTTCCATTTCCAGGGTTTGGCTTACCATAAAAGTGAGTACAATGGATGGGAAATGAGAGAAAATCCAGGTACATGCTTCCTCCAATATCCTAAAGTTCCCATTAATTGTTGTAACTCCTTTCTTGATTGGGGCATTTGCAGTTCCTCGATTTTTCTTAAAGTATCTGGAGAAATCACTGCACTGCCTGCTATTCACCAAGTACCTAAGAATTTTATTACTTTACTTGGTCCTTGACATTTCCCAGGTGGATTTTCACTTTCTGCTTTATTTAGGGTTTGACACACTGCCGCTGCTGCTTGCCCCACCTCCTCAGATAAAGTTCCTCCAATTAGTATACTGATGCAGTGAAAAAATCAATAATCAAAGTTATTAAGCAGGCATTATTTATTTTGCATTGCTGGATGCACAGGGGACCACTCCTCCAAATGCAAGTCCTAACACAAGCTAGGTACATAGTTTATATGCAGGCTAAATATACATATTCATTATATTTCTTAAAAAGGGCAGTCTTATGCTAATGGGTTCCTGGAATTCATTTACATTGTCCAAGCATGAGTAATAAAATTAGGGTTAGGGGGTCTTTTCTCCCCTCGGTGGTCTTTCGTGACCTCTGGTGGTCATTAACTACACCTGCTTTTCTTCATCACTGTGTTCTTTTAGTGACATAAAGCCTAAAATTCTTATTCTCAACACAAAACTGGTTCTTGTCTGTTCAGCATGCTTGGATACCTCAAGATGTCCTGTTTATATGTTCCTGGAGATAATCATTATCTACAAGGTTACGAATTTCACAGTTTGTCCTTACTATACAACTACCCATTCATTGTTGTTGTTTGTGTAAAGATTAGCAAATCTCCATCAGACATCGCGTCTCCTGCTTCAATTCCCCCCTTTTCTATGTACAACGTCAATACATTTGCCATGCTTATAAAACTCCATTATTGATTAACATCCTCTAAAAATATTTTCCAGTTTCTACCTGGTGTTTAATTCTACTGTTTCCAGCTGTCACAGTTTAGGGTAAGGGCAGCTCTGTGGACCTATAACTGACGCTCTCTGTTAACCCCCCGTCACTCCCAAAAGGGGAAGAGAAAGGAAATAAGGGAGAGAGACTTAGAGATTAGAAAAGGAAACTAAAACAGCTTTAATGAAAAGGAAATTAATAATAATAACAATAGAATATATACAAATATATACAAATCCAGTATCAAACCCAACCCCTCTGATGGAAATTACATCACCATCGATGACGTGGGGCAGGCACTGGGGGAGTTCCAGACTGGGCCCTGCAGAAGATGGGAGCTGTGTTCAGGAGTTGGATTTTGGTACTGGATTCAGCAACACATGGATTGGGATGAAAGGCAGAACGGACAGAATCCTCTTTGGATGCTTCGAGGAAGGAATTGAAAGAGGACCTAAGCCAAGCCAAGCAAGCCAGCAAAGTGGTCCAAGAGGGGAGAAGAGCTACAGATCCTCCAGATCCCTCAGCTTTATGCCGAATATGACGTATATGGGATGGAATACTTCATTGGTCAGTTTAGGGTCACCTGTCCTGTCCACTCCTCCCCACAGGTGCAGCCTTTCACTTTTCTGCACCCCCCCAATGTGGTACACAAGATCCAGCAGGGGCCTTGGTCTGCATACCAATCCTTGGTAGTAACTCTAAATATGGGGTGTTATCACTGCTAGAAGCAGACACTGTCTGTGAGAACAGGCTGCTACTTTCAGAAAGTGCAGTTAGTTAGAAGAACTGAGCCAAAAAGTACAATTACTGAACAGAATTAGTTCTGTTCTCACTCAAACCAGGACACCAGTCTTCATAATTATCTAAATTTTTCTTGCAACACCAAAGGGTACGTTGAATAATTATACAAGTTAAAGCAATCAAAATAGCAAGACCTACTACAAATGCAAAAAGTTGTCTCAACCAAGCTAAGTTTGGAAGCCAAGAGGTCAATTTTTCCCAAAGTTCCCTGAATCCCCAGCTATGGATGCTGAAAAGCTGCTAGCAGAGGAATTTTCCTAGGTTCTCA
>JANVCC010004462.1:0-22835 GCA_025345505.1 Todiramphus chloris collaris | reverse complement strand
AGGGGTACCCTTATTTGAATTCACCTCGGAAATTGACTCCAGAAGCACAACAAGCCCTGCAGGAGGTGCAACAGGCTGTTTCTGCTCATCAGGTTTATCAAGTCGATCCCTCTATTGATATCACTGTTTTCATTACTGCTCCAGACCTCCATCCCACAGGTATCATTGGCCAGTGGAACACACAGTGGTCTGACCCTTTGCATGTCCTAGAATGGGTCTTTCTGCCTCATCAGCCGAAAACGACAGCACCCACGTTATTTGAATTGATCACTTCTCTGATAATCAAATTATGCCAATGGTGCTTGCAATTAATGGCAGGAGATCCTGCAACAATTGTTCTTCCAGCACCACAGGAACACTTTGAGTGGAGCTTTGTCAATAGTGCTCCATCGCAAAGTGCGCTGCAAAACTTTTCAGGGCAGATTTTCTTACCACCTGCCCAAGAATAAGTTATTGAAGCTGGCAAAACTGACCAGCTTCACCTTGTGGCCAAAAAACAGTCGGGTGCCGGTGCAAGGACCCACCGTCTTCACGGATGGTTCTGGGAACACAGGGAAAGCCATTGTTACCTGGAAGGAGTGATCTGAGTGGCAGGTGCTGGAAGGCCATGAGTCAGGCTATGCCCAGAATTGAGGGCTGTTGCCATGGCTTTTCAGCAGTTCTCTCAGGTGCCTATGAATTTGGTTACTGATTATGCCTATGTAGCAGATATAACCCAACGCTTGGATTGTTCACTTCTAAAGGAAGTGAATAATGCGGCTCTGTTTTCACCATTGCAAACTTTGTGGTGTGCAATTCAAGCTCGAGCGCATCCATACTACATTCTGCAGATTCGAAGCCACACCAGTTTTCTGGGTTTTATAACAGAAGGCAATTCCAGGGCTGAGATCGCATGGTTTCTTCCATGAAAGTGCACATACCCTGTAGAAGCAGTTTCACCTAACACCAACTGAGGCTCGTGACATTGTCAGTGCTTGTGCCGACTGTCACGGGCTCGCTGCACCTTTGCCACCAGGGGTAAACCCCAGAGGCCTGAAAGCCTTGAAGCTTTGGCAAACTGATGTAAAACACATCCCTGAATTTGGGCGGTTTAAATATGTGCACGTGTCTATTGACTCTTTCTCCTCACATCTGTGGGCTTCTGCTCACACTGGAGAGAAAGGCCATGATGCCATTGCCCATTGGAAATTTGCTTTTTCGGTCTTGGGCGTGCTGTCTGCTGTGAAAACCGATAATGGTCCTGCCTACGCCTCGCAGAAGACACGGCAGTTCTTGCACCTATGGGGTGTAGACCACACTTTTGGTATTCCACATTCTCCTACCGGCCAAGCTATTGTCGAATGCGCTCATGGCACTTTGAAGCGTGTTTTGGAAAAACAAAAAGGGGGAATGCATGGAGAAACCCCACAGAGCCAACTAGAAAAAGCTTTGTATACAATTAATCATCTCACAGTGCCACCAAATTCAAATAATCCTGGTATCCTGAATCATTTTCTCTCATTGCAGTCGTCAGGCAAGACGCGCCTGCCTTGGGTGAAAGTCTGGGTATGGGATCTACCTACCAACAATTGGGAAGGCCCACATGATCTTGCTGCTTGGGGTCGTGGGTATGCTTGCATATCCACAGAGTCTTGGTTTGAAAGACAGGTGTCTGCCAAGGAAGGCAGGAGCCCCCCTTGGAATGGAAAAATGCAACCCCCTCCCCTCCAAATGCTTATAATTTTGAAATTAAGGGCCTTTCAGGGAAAGATGATGAATAGGAATAACTGTTCTTTACTAAATATATATAAAACAAGGCAAACAAACAGCAGTAACTATGGCAGTAACAAGAAACAGCAGCAGGAACCCAGTCCCAACCTCTCGGGCAGCTCCCAGTGAGCAGGGAGGGCACGATGGTCTCCCCGCCGCTCCAGAGCTCAGTCCTCACGTGGCAATGGCTGACGAAAAGCCCACTTCACTAATACCCCTGGGCAGCCAATCCCGGTGTCCAGCAGGATCCCCGGGAGACAGCAGGGGCAGAAGGAGAAGCAGGAGATGCAGCAGGGATGACCTCTCTCCAAGCTGATCCTGTGCCCAGCAGGATCCTCAGAAGACAGCAGGGGTAGAAGGAGAGCGGGAGACACAGTGGGGACAACTTCTCTCCACCATGAGGGCAGCTTCTCCCCACCTCAAATGCAGGGAGCAAAACAAGAGCCCTAGGGGCTCCACCCAACCCCCTTTATTCATCTGGCTGGATGCCTCCCCCTGTGGACAGGTCTTTTTGTCTCTCTTAAGTACAGAAATTTATTTCCTTGACGAACAAGTATGGAAAAATTCTTTAAGAGAAAAAGGAAATCAGAAGAACTCCCCAAAACCCCAACATTATCTACCCTGAATTTTTCCATACTAACATGTTACATCAAACTTAAAACTTTAAACTATGTACATATGTGCATTACCCTAATTATATACATATATACATACAGATATGAATACAAGTACAATGCCATGGGTAGTTCACCCTAAAATGAGGTCCCCTTGAGGTATGCATCGGGTCTCTCCATTTTTTTTCACACCCACCAGGTGCAACCTGCTCCCTGTGCAAAAACAACCCCACGGACGGGTTTGTCTTTGCTCAAGGCAGACTTTACCCAAACAGTTTTTCCAAGCATACCTGTCATGTGTACCACTGGAACCTTACCCCGTCTGTTGTTTGCAAGGGTTCACACTGAACAGGGCCTGCCGGCTGGTGGAGCCTCAAGTGTTAACTAACCAGGTGGCTTTTGCTAAATGCATCTCCCAGTTTTTGAAAGTCCCCCTGCCCAGTGCCTTCAATGTGGTTTTAAGCAGCCCATTGCACTGCTCAACCTTCCCAGGTGCTGGTGCATGGTAAGGGATATGGTACACCCATTTAATGCCATGTTCTCTAGCCCAGGTGTTTATAAGGCTATTCTTGAAACGAGTCCAGTTGTCAGACTCAATTCCCTCGGGTGTACCATGCCTCCAAAGGACCTGATTTTCAAGGCCCAGGATAGTGCTCCGGGCAGTAGCGTGAGGCACAGGGTAGGTCTCCAACCATCCTGTGGTGGCTTCTACCATGGTGAGCACATAACGCTTGCCTTGGCAGGTTTGAGGCAGTGTGATGTAATCAATCTGCCAGGCCTCCTCATACCCGTATTTGGACCACCGCCCACCATACCATAGGGGTTTCACTCGCTTGGCCTGCTTGATAGCGGCACACGTCTCACAGTCATGGATAACTTGGGAGATACTGTCCATGGTTAAATCCACCCCTCGGTCTCGTGCCCACTTATAGGTGGCATCTCTGCCCTGATGGCCTGAGGCATCATGGGCCCATCGAGCCCAGAACAACTCACCTTTATGTTGCCAATCCAAGCCTATCTGGGACACCTCTATTTTCACAGCCTGATCTACCCTTTCATTGTTACGATGTTCTTCATTATCCCGACTCTTGGGGAAATGGGCATCTACATGGCGAAATTTCACAGGCAGCTTCTCTACCCGAGTGGCAATGTCTTTCCACTCAGCAGTAGCCCAGATTGGTTTTCCCCTACGCTGCCAGTTTGCCTTTTTCCACCTTTCCAGCCAGCCCCACAGGGTGTTGGCTACCATCCATGAATCAGTGTAGAGGTACAGTTTTGGCCACTTCTCTCTTTCAGCAATGTCCAGGGCTAATTGGACGGCTTTGAGCTCAGCAAGTTGGCTCGATCCACCTCCTCCCTCAGTAGCTTGTGCAACTTGTCATGTGGGGCTCCATACAGCAGCTTTCCATTTCCGGCTAGCACCTATGATTCAGCAGGAGCCAATGGTGAAGAGGGCATATTGTCTTTCTTCTCCTCTTCTTCAGAGGATAACCCGAAAGTCTCACCTTCTGGCCAGTTCGTAATGATGGCGCGCTGTGTGATGAGGGCAATCCATTTGCTCCAATTAGTGTCGGTGGCATGATGCGTGGAAGGAACCTTTCCCTTTAACATCAACCCCAGCAATCGGTAGTCGGGGTGCCAGGAGGAGTTGTGCATCTGTGCCAATTACTTCCGAGGCAGCTTGGACTCCTTCAAAGGCGGCCAAGATTTCTTTCTCTGTTGGGGTGTAGTTGGCTTCGGATCCCTTGTAGCTTCGGCTTCAGAATCCCAGTGGTTGTCCCCGAGTCTCACCAGGCACCTTCTGCCAAAGGCTCCAGGACAGACCCTTGTTCCCGGCTGCAGAGTAGAGTATGTTCTTCACCTCTGGTCCCGTCCTGACTGGGCCAAGGGCTACTGCACGAGTGATTTCCCGCTTGATCTGGGTGAAGGCTTGTTGTTGTTCAGGGCCACAGTGGAAATTGTTCTTCTTGCGGGTAACCAGGTACAGAGGGCTCACAATCTGGCTGTACTCAGGAATGTGCATTCTCCAAAAGCCTATGCCACCAAGGAAAGATTGTGTTTCCTTCTTGTTGGTGGGTGGAAACATCGCATTGATCTTGTTAATGACCTCAGTGGGAATCTGACGCCGTCCATCTTGCCACTTTACCCCCAGGAACTGGATCTCTCGGGCAGGTCCCGTGACTTTGCTCTTTTTGATGGCGAAGCCGGCTTCCAGGAGAATCTGGATGATCTTCTCTCCTTTCCCAAATACCTCTGTTGCCGTGTTCCCCCACACAATGATGTTGTCGATGTACTGCAGATGTTCTGGCGCCTCACCCTTTTCCAGTGCAGTCTGGATCAGTCCATGGCAGATGGTGGGACTGTGCTTCCACCCCTGGGGGAGTCAGTTCCAGATGTACTGCATGCCCCTCCAGGTGAACGCAAACTGAGGCCTGCATTCTGCTGCCAGAGGAATGGAGAAAAAAGCATTGGCAATGTCAATAGTGGCATACCACTTCGCTGCTTTGGACTCCAGCTCGTACTGGAGCTCCAGCATGTCTGGCACAGCAGAGCTCAGGGGTGGAGTCACTTCATTCAAAGCACGATAGTCCACTGTCAATCTCTATTCTCCATCAGACTTGTGCACAGGCCAAATGGGGCTGTTGAAGGGTCAGTGGGCTTTGCAGACCACCCCTTGGCTCTCCAGCTCACAGATCATCTTGTGGATGGGGATCACGGCATCTCAATTTGTCCGGTACTGCCGGCAGTGCACTGTTGAGGTAGCAATTGGCACTGCCTGCTCTTCCACCTTCAGAAGCCCAACTGCAGAAGGATTCTCTGATAGTCCAGGCAGGGTGTTCAATTGCCCAATGCCCTCTGCCTCCACAGCAGCTATCCCAAATGCCCACCTGAGTCCTTTTGGATCTTTGTAATAGCCGCTCCAGAGGAAGTCTATGCCCAGAATACATGGGGCCCCTGGGCTAGTCACAATTGGACGTTTCTGCCACTCCTTCCCAGCCAGGCTCACCTCAGCTTCCACCAGGGACAACTGCTGTGATCCCCCGGTCACCCCAGCAATGGAATCCGATTCTGCCCCCACATGTCCTGATGGCATAAAAGTACATTGGGCACCAGTATCAAATTATGCTTCGTATTTCTGTGTCTCTGATGTGCCAGGCCATCTGATCCACACTGTCCTAAAAACCCGATTCTCCCGTGTCTCTTCCTGGCTGGAGACAGGGCCCCCCTAGCCCTGTTTATCATTCCCTCCCTGGGGATATGTGCGGGAGGTTCCTTCTAGGGGATCCGACATATCATCCTCCCTTCTGTAATACCTGGCAGCTCGGTCACAGGAGGCTGAGGCCATTTTCACTCTGGCGGAACCCCTTTGGTTAGTGTTTTCCCTTTTGAGTTCACGCACCCGTGCTGCCAGAACAGAAGTGGGTTTCCTATCCCATCTTCTCATGTCTTCCCCATGGTCGCACAGAAAGAACCACAGCTCAGCTCGTGGGGTGTACCCTCTCTCTCTCTAGCTGGGGGACGTCGGGCTCTGACTCTGGGGTCTGTGACTCTCACTGGTGCCACATAGGAAATGCTCTTCCTTACCTCCTCCACAATCTCCTCCTTGAGGTCCCTAACCACAGCAGAGACATGGGCATTCATCAGGCCATTGACCATACTCTCATAATACCTGAACCTGTTGGCGATGGAGCCCATTGTTTCTCGGTTGTCCTCAGCATTAATGGTTGCAATGAAGGTGGCATATTGCTGTGGCCCTAGTTTTGCCAGGTTCCACAACATCTGCCCTGTGCACCTGACTTGGTCGGGGTCATTATCATGCTGTCCATCCCTCCCAAAGAGTACCTCTAATACTGCCACTTCTCTTAGCTGTTGGATTGCTTCCTCGAGCGTCTTCCATTGCATTTTATGATGCTACTCCTGCATTCTCTCTCTATGAGCAAGCCTCTCTCTCACACTTATTAAAAGCCGCTCCCACAGAGAAAGGGGCCCTGGCTCCCTCACAAATACCTGATCTACACCCAGGCCCTAGGTCAAGGATCCTAAATAACTCGCTTCACCCCCATCCAGTTGCACACCTTTGCCCATAAGGTCCCAAACCCGAAGTAACCAGGTTGTATAAGCCTCACGCCCCCGTCGCAAAATGTCTTTTCGCAGATTACGGAGGATGTCGTACGACAGGGACTCGGTGATGATTTCAGGCTCTGGCTCTCCTGCTGGTTGTGAGGGCCCTGGTTCCCCATCATCATTAACTGGGCGTGCTGATTTGGTCTTATACTTCCTCCTCTGCGCAGGGTCAACTGCTGATGGCTGGGGCTGCCCTTGTGGTTCAGCTGGAACCTGGAAGGTTGTAACATTTGTGGGTTCCACTGCTGCACCATCAGGCTCCCCCTCTTTGGGGCAGGAAGAGGGTTTCCCATCAGGTGTGGAAGTGTAATCCCTCAGCATCTGTCCTATCTCACGCATCTCCTTCACCAATACCACTACACAACTCAGGTGGTCCATTTTTGAGGTGGGCTGTGGGGCAGGGTCAGGTTGTGAGCAGGGTCTCTAATCGCTAGGGCCGTGTCAGGTTCTGGGGCAGCACCCCTAGACTCTGGGGTAGGCACCTGGGTGGTTATCCAAGCCAATCTGAATGCTAAATAGAGTAGGCCTATCAACAACATTTGGTTAGTATCTAGGGTAAATCAAAACCCTTTGAAAGCCAGTGGGGTAGGCCCAAAGAACTGGTTGAAAGGTAGGGAGAGAAGTTCCCATGGTGTTATTACCTCACAGAAGGTACCATTTTTCATATAACCTGAGAAACATATGCTTAGTATATGATAGCCCTTTATCCATGTGCCCACACTCCAGAGGAAGTTGAAATCCCATGAATTCCTCACTTTATCAACCCATTGTGCAAACTGGATAACAGCCACAGTAGCCTTAGTCAGGGGACCCATGTTTAGATAAGGAGCTGCAAAGGGGAGAAATACAGCTACGACCGCGTGCCATGTGAACCGGGGTAAGCTAGACCACATGGTGTTGCCTAACAAGGTTTCTGTATTCATCACACAAAATGGGATTACCCAGTAACTGTTATTCCTTTTTTAACACTTTCCTCTGAATGCCCTTGAGCCCCATGTTAGGCAACAAAATCTGTCTTGGCTTGATAACACAGGTGTCTTCTAAGGAAGGCAGGTGCCCCCCTTGGAATGGAAAAATGCAACCCCCTCCCCTCCAAATGCTTATAATTTTGAAATAAAGGGTCTTTCAGGCAAAGATGATGAATAGGAATAACCATTCTTTACTAAATATATGTAAAATAAGGCAAACAAACAACAGTAACTATGGCAGTAACAAGAAACAGCAGCAGGAACCCAGTCCCAACCTCTCAGGCGGCTCCCAGTGAGCAGGGAGGGCGCAATGGTCTCCCCGCCGCTCCGGAGCCAGCTCAGTCCTCATGTGGCAATGGCTGACGAAAAGCCCACTTCACTAATACCCCTGGGCAGCCGATCCCAGTGTCCAGCAGAATCCCCGGGAGACAGCAGGGGCAGAAGGAGAAGCAGGAGATGCAGCAGGGATGACCTCTCTCCAAGCTGATCCCAGTGCCCAGCAGGATCCTCAGAAGACAGCAGGGGTAGAAGGAGAGCAGGAGACGCAGTGGGGATGACTTCTCTCCACCACGAGGGCAGCTTCTCCCCACCTCAAATGTAGGGAGCAAAACAAGAGCCCTAGGGGTCCACCACCATTTATTCATCTGGCTGGATGCCTCCCCCTGTGGACAGGTCTTTTTGTCTCTCTTAAGTACAGCAATTTATCTCCTTGAGGAACAAGTATGGAAAAATTCTTTAAGAGAAGAAGGAAAACAGAAGAATTGCCCAAAACCCCAACAAATGTCTTCATCAATGACATAGGCAGTGGGATCAAGTGTACCGTCAGCAAGTTTACAGATGAGACCAAACAGAGTGGTGTGGTTGACACTCCTGAAGACATGAAATGTCATCCTGAGGGACCAGGAAATTATGAAATGTCATTTAGAGGAACCTGGACAAGCTTGAGATAAGCCTGGCATCTTCAGCAGTTTGTGATGTCACAGCTGCATGAGTAGCAGATGGGGCAAAGAACTGGCTTGTACAGGGGTTTGTGATGTCACAGGTGGATGAGTAGTAGATGGGATTGTGAGGTTCCTGACTTATGCAGAGGTTTGTGATGTCACAAGTGGGTCAGTAGGTGATGGGGCAGGGACACGGTTATGATGTCAGGACTATGTGTTGTCACATGGGAATGAGTAGGAAATGGGTCTGAAGAAGGCATCAGGCTTGTGCAGGCATTTGTGATGTCACAGCTCCATGATTAGGATATGGGGCAGTGCAGGGACATGATTTGTGCTGGTGTTTGTGATGTCACATCTGGATGAGTAGGAGATTAGCATGGACCAGGACCCAGCACATGCCAGGGTTTGTGATATCACAACTGATTAGGACACCGGGCAAGAGCAGGAATCCAGCTTGTGCAAGGTTCTATGATGTCACAGATAGATGAGTAGGAGACTGGGCAGGAGGAGGGATCTGACTTGTGCAGTGGTTTGTGATGTCACATCTCTGGGAGTAGGAGATGGGGCGGGAGCAGGGACGTTATTTCTGAAGAGGTTTATGATGTCACAGGTGTAGGAGTAGGGGATGGGCAAGGACCAGCATCCTGGCCTGTGCAGGTGTTTGTGATGTCACATAGAAATGAGTAGGAGGTAGGGCAGAAGAAGTCCCCTGGATTCTTTAGTGATTTGTAATGTCACAGGTGGTTGAGTATGAGACAAAGCAGGAGCAGGGTCCTGACCATTCAGCATTCGTGCTATGAGTAAAAAAAGTGAAGAGGCTCAAATATGGGCAGCAGCAAGAGCATCTCTATTTGGTGTGGCGCGTCCTTGGCTCCCGGGAATGGATTGGGAAATGCAAGTGGGCACTTCAATAGCAGGGGGCTCTAAACCTCCTAGTCCTCCCCCTAGCCCACTATCAGACAGCCCAGCACCAGAAAAAAGGGCAGAATGTTATCCGGTAGAAGATAAGAACGTAAAACGGGAACACGAGCACTTATACCCACCAGATGAGTTGATGGATTTAGTGCAGAAATTGACGGTTGCGGAGAGTGAGCAGCCGGGGCGGAATAGGGTGGAGGAGAGCGATGTGTGGGACGGAGAGCATAAAAAATGGCCCACAGGGTCAGAAAAGGGGCAAGGAAGACATAAAAAGCAGTTGGTACAGTTACGAGAGGAGCAAGGAGACAGATTGTGCAAAATAGATGAACAAGGGGACAACACCCAAACATGGCGCCAGTCAGAACATCCGCCGAGCTATTCAGATGCGGCAACTTCCTCTTCCTCTAACTCAGATGAGGAAGATGAATCAAAGGGGCATGATGATGCAGCCAGCGACGTATTATCCGACACGGACTGGTTGCCTAGATGCATTATCACACAGGGAGGAGCAAGGTCAAAAACACATTCAACACTGATAAATAAAGACAAGGGTAGAGTTTATCAAACTAGCAAAGGGAGAGCTCTAATCAATATAAGGGAGGAAGCTGGAGGACAGATAATTGAGTTGCAGGAGGAATCTGTGGTAAATTCAGATACCATGACAGCCCTTATGGAACAAATGCAAGCAGCAGTTCAGCAAATACAGGATATGGTGCAAGAGCAGAAAAGGATACTTCCATTATCCAGCTCCCTGTAGAACAAAGCACAGAAAACACAGATACCAATAAAGATAGAAAGGAAATTACGAGAACAGATTGGTCTTTAATAGCAGAGAAGTGTAAACTGGAGGGCATTCGTTTGCCTCCCCTCACAGCTTTCCCAGTTGTACCAACCCCAATGGTACAAGTCGCAACCGCACAGGAGCGTCATCAGTATAGACAACCTGGTTGCATTAAGCGTATGTATTCGTATCCTCAACTGTGTCGGCGCTGTGGTAAATTTGGCTACTTTGCCCGTGATTGCCGATCATCTAGGCCATCGGGAAATGCCTGGCGAGATCCCTTTTACCGGGGCGAGGGAGCTCGTCGTCCAGTGCCCTTTCCACAATTAATAAAATCAGTACCTCCCCAGGGGGTCCAGCAACCGACAGTTATGTTACAGGAACGGCAAGGGGGACTGCGAGCAGAGCAGACGGCAATCACGTATTACGATATGCAAGATCCAGCTCTGCGCCTGACAGAGTACTCGCTGCACTTCTAACCATTCCGTTGTTTCCGCGTCCGCTATTGACCGTGTATGCAACACGAGAGGCAGGAGGTAAGACAATGACATTACGTTATGATGCACAGCTAGATACAGGAGCGGACGTCAAAATAATTACAACACAGATTTGGCGTAAGGAATGGCCACGACAACTAGGCCCAGCGATATATGGAATAGGAGGGGAACAGCAAGCGACAATCTCAATAGACTTCATTACCCTCAAAGTGTATGATGTTGATGGTTCACCCATAGAAGCCTCAGTGAAACCAGTTGTCTTAGCAGAGGGTAGACCTCTTTTAGGAAGAGACTTTTGTGCCCAGGTCAATTTGAATGTAACAAATTTGTAATGGGGGCCACTGTCAATTTGCAGCAAATGACGCCTATCAAAATGATATGGCTGACAAATGAGCCAGTGTGGGTTGAACAGTGGCCCTTGTGGCCTTCACAAGAAAAATTACAAGCAGCCAATGAACTAATACAAAGAGAATTATCAGCTGGGCATATAATACCTTCAACAAGTCCTTGGAACACACCGATATTTGTCATACGAAAGAAAGCAGCAGGACAGTGGCGATTGCTGCACGATTTAAGAGCAGTGAATGGACAACTGCAGGATATGGGCCCACTGCAGCCAGGTCTGCCAAAGGTTAGCATGATATCAAAGGACTGGGCAATCACCAGTACAGACATAAAGGACTGGTTTTTTTGTTTTGTTTTTTTTTTTCCTATACCACTGCATCCTGAGAATTCACCACGATTTGCTTTTACTGTCCCATCCATAAACAACATCACGCATGCGGAGTGATATCAATGGACAGTAATGCCTCAGGGAATGAAAAATTCACCAACGCTCTGTCAACTGTATGTAGATAGTGCTATAAAGGTGACCAGAAAGCGGTTTGGGCCTACAGCATTGCTGATACACTATATGGATGACATCTTGATAGCAGCAGAACAACAAGATACGGCAGAGCTAATTTTGGCTCATGTAAAAGACGAGCTGAGAAAGGCAAATTTAACAATAGCTGAGGCAAAGGTCCAATGTTCGCCAGGGGTGAAATATTTAGGCACATACATTGGGCCTGAGGATATGAAACCACAAACTATAAAAATACACACTGAGACTCAAACAATTCATGATATTTGGCAAATAGTAGGTAATATACAATGGATTAGGAATTTATTGCAATCACACGGGACATGATGCAACAGTTGTATACATTACTACAGGAAACAGGTACCCACAGGACACAATCACACTCACCTCAGACATACGACTCTGCCTTGAGAACATACTACAACTTATGGTTGATAGCCATGTAGCCATCATTAATTTGAAATTAGATGTCCTAGCACTTATGGGTAGCACCAAACTGGGTATGATTGGGTACCTGGGTGTAGTGGGTCTGGCTGAGATGCTTTTCCCCACCCAGCCCTTATGCTGCAGCACTGGGAGCTGGAGGGTGTTGATAACACACCCGTGTTATGACTGCCGGTGCTCACACGGCACCAGAGGATGGGGGGCAGGATGGGGGAGAAGATACAGCCAACCTGAGCTGACCAGTGGGATATTCCATACCATATGACGTCAGCTCAACTATAAACGGAGAGGGCAGGAGAAGAATGCGGGGGCATTCTGCTTTGTCCTCCAAGCGGCTGCTACGTGTTCCTGGAGCCCTGCTTCCTGGACTTGGCCCGACATCGCCTGTGGACGGGAAGTAGAAAATAACATCTTATCTATCATAACCCACACCCCTTTCCTTTGCGTCTTATTCTCGCCCTACGTGCCGTGCTGAAGGGGGTCGGGGGGAGTGATAGAAGGGCTTGGTGGGCACCTGGTGCCGTGCCGGGGTCAACCCACCACAGTTCCTTTTTTTGGCGCCCAACGTGGGGCACGAGTAGCTGCTTGCTTGCTTGCTTGCTTGCCTGCTTGCTTGCTTTGCTTTAGATACTAGCAGCAAACTCCTGTGCAGGCCACGGAGTTTGCGTGCACCACTTATCTAATGTTTTTCTAACATGTTTACTGAAACAATGTCTATTTGCTTGGCTTTTGCACTGATAGCTTCAATGTGCTGGGGAAGCTTCTGTCTCGGGAGGATGAAGGGCCTCGGGAGCACCCTGGCACAAACAGTAACAATGTGTTTCACGCTGGCATCGGTGGCTTTGCTGTGTTAGGGGGGCTACCTTGGGGAGAAAATGATTGAATCTATCTCTCCCTTTCTACCAGAAATTGATGTAGATGATTTATTCGTGCATGCTCCCAAGGTCCTCGTCCACCCTTATGTGAGCTTCTGGATACTACTAATCAATATCGTTGGCCTAATCCGGGTTGTGTGTAGTCCGGTCCCAGTTTGGCCTGAGAGGAGACAAGTTTCAGGTGGGGTGGCACCAAAATGTGTCCTGAGACGGCCTGTCCCTGGGTGGCAAGGGGTCTGGCAGGATTTGGGCAGGTTCCTAGGACGGTTGTCACCTCCAGTAGCCTGGGACTTTACCCCCGAACAGGCAAGCAACCCTGTCAAGCTGACACAGCATCTAATAGAAGGGTGCCTTGTCTACCCTGATGAGAACCAGCAGCTCTTAGCACTGTACTGGGGCCTGGCCTGTGCCTATCGAGCCACAGTTGAGTACTCTCAGAGTACTGTGGTTGAGGCAGGGACCCAAACTGCATCTGAAGACACCGGAGTTGAGATAGTGACTGCAACAACAACTGCTAAAGTTGCCCCAGTAGTGAAAAAGAAGCAGTGGACGAGGAGAACAACAGGCCCCTACCCTCGGTTAGTGAGGGATGTGGAAAAGGAGGAAGAACATGACCAGCAAGCTGGACCCTCAACAGGAAGACAGGAGGAGGGGGTGACAGAATTGAAGCAGGAGGCAGAAAGCACCCGGTCCCTGACTTCATCAGTGACCTGAGGAAGGATTACAGCCACCAGATAGGGGAACGGATTGTTACCTGGCTGCTTCGATGCTGGGATACTGGGGCTGATACCCAACAGCTGGAAGGTAAGGAAGCCCAACAGCTGGTTTCCCTTGCTAGGAATCGTGGCATTGAAAGAGGAAGTAGAAAAGAGGCAGCAATTTGCAGTCTCTGGAGACGGCTCCTTTCAAGCGTCAAAGCAAGATATCCATTCAAGGAAGACTTAATGAATACCACCTTCTCAGGAAAATGGTCCACTGCTGATGAAGGTATCCAGTACCTGAGGGAACTAGCAGTACTGGAAGTAATCTATGGGGATTTAGATGATGATGATCATCCTAAAGATCCAGAGGATGTTCAGTGTGCAAGGGCCATGTGGAGGAAAGTGATTAAGAATGCGACGGCATCATATTCTGCCATCTTGGCAGCAATGTATTACCCACAAATGGATAATCCAACTGTGGAAACTGTTTCTTCCTGGGTTCAGAACTTTGAAGAGAGTCTTAGTACTTCCACGTCCCTAAGGGCTAGCGCCTTGGATATCAGGAGTCCCCCAGGGAATCAGCCAGTCAGAGGGAAAGGGAGCCCGAGGCGTATGCCACGTGGTGCACTCTGGTTCTTCCTGCGTGACCAGGGGGAGGATATGAGGAAGTGGGATGGTGAACCAACCTTTAATCTGGAAGCCCGTGTAGAGGAATTGAGAGGGAAGACAGCCGTTAAAAAAGGGCCATCCAAGAAGACCATTAACGCAGTCAGTGTTGAAGCACAAGAAGGCAATCGACGATTTCGCAGATACGGGAAGAATAAAATCAATTCCACCGAGCCTGATGAGGGGACTTCTGGTTTGACACAGCAAGGGTCAGACAGTGAATATTCAGACAAGGAGCAGGAATAGAGAAGCCCTGCCTCTAGCCAGGTGGAGGAAAGGGACAATCGGATTTACTGGACTGTGTGGATCCGATGGCCTGGCACGTCAGATCCACAGAGGTACAAGGCCTTGCTCGATACAGGTGCGCAGTGCACGGTAATGCCATCAGAATACAGAGGAGCTGAGCCCATAAGTATTTCTGGGGTGACAGGGGGATCTCAGCAGTTGACAGTATTGGAAGCTGAAGTGAGCCTGACTGGTAGGGAGTGGTATAAACACCCCATTGTGACTGGCCCAGAGGCCCCGTGCATCCTTGGCATAGATTATCTCAGGAGAGGCTATTTCAAGGATCCAAAAGGATACCGGTGGGCTTCTGGTGTTGCTGCCTTGGAGGCGGAGGGAAGTGAACAGTTGTCCACCTTGCCAGGTCTCTCAGAGAACCCTTCTATAGTGGGGCTGATGAAGGTTGAAGAGCAGCTGCTGCCAGTGGCTACGACAACGTTGCATCGGCGGCAATATCGAACCAACAGAGATTCCCTGATCCCCATCCAGGAACTGATTCATCAGCTGGAGAGCCAGGGCGTGATCAACAAAACTCATTCACCCTTCAACAGCCCCATATGGCCTGTGCAAAAGTCAAATGGAGAATGGCGATTGACAGTGGACTATCGTGGTCTGAGTGAAGTTACACCGATGCTGAGTGCTGCTGTGCCAGACATGCTGGAACTTCAGTATGAGCTGGAGTCCAAGGCAGCCAAGTGGTACGCCACAATTGATATTGCTAATGCATTTTTCTCCATTCCCATAGCACCAGAGTGCAGGCCACAGTTTGCCTTCACCTGGAGGGGAGTCCAGTACACCTGGAATCGATTGCCCCAGGGGTGGAAACACAGCCCCACCATCTGTCACAGACTGATCCATACTGCACTGGAGGAAGGTGGGGCTCTGGAGCATCTCCAGTACATTGATGACATCATCGTATGGGGCAACACAGCAGGAGAAGTTTTCAAGAAAGGGAAGAAAATAATTGAAATCCTCCTGGAGGCCGGTTTTGCTAGAAAGCGAATCAAGGTGAAGGGGCCTGCGCAGGAAATCCAGTTCCTTGGAATAAAATGGCAGGATGGGCGTCGACACATCCCGATGGACGTGATCAATAAGATAACAACAATGTCTCCACCAACCAACAAAAAGGAGACACAGGCTTTCCTGGGTGCTGTGGGTTTCTGGAGAATGCATATTCCAGATTACAGTCTCATTGTGAGCCCGCTCTACCATGTGACCCGGAAGAAGAATGACTTTAACTGGGGCCCTGAACAGCAACAGGCCTTTGAACAAATTAAACAGGAGATTGTGCATGCAGTAGCCCTTGGACCTGTCCGGACAGGACCAAATATCAAAAACATACTCTACAGCGCAGCTGGGAAGAATGGTCCTACCTGGAGACTCTGGCAGAGGGCACTCGGGGAGACACGAGGCCGACCTCTGGGATTTTGGAGTCGAGGATACAGGGGATCTGAGGCCAACTATACTCCAACGGAAAAGGAGATACTGGCGGCATATGAAGGAGATCGAGCTGCCTCAGAAATGATTGGAACAGAAGCACAGCTCCTCCTGGCACCCCAACTGCCAGTGCTGGGATGGAAGTTCAAAGGGAGAGTCTCAGCTACACACCATGCAACTGATGCCACATGGATCAAGTGGATTGCATTGATAACACAACGGGCTCGAATAGGGAACCCCAGTCGCCCAGGGATCCTGGAAGTGATCACGAACTGGCCGGAAGGAAAAGATTTTGGGATGTCGCCAGAGGTAGAGGTGAAACGTGCTGAGGAGGCCCCACCATACAACACATTATCAGATGATGAAAAGCAATACGCCCTGTTCACTGATGGGTCTTGTCGCATTGTGGGAAAACATCGACAGTGGAAGGCTGCTGTGTGGAGTCCCCTACGACAAGTCACTGGAGTTGCTGAAGGACATGGTGAATCCAGTCAGTTTGCAGAAGTGAAAGCCATCCAACTAGCCCTAGATATTGCTGAACGAGAAATGTGGCCAGTGCTCTATCTCTACACTAACTCCTGGATGGTGGCAAATGCCCTGTGGGGGTGGTTGCAGCAATGGAAACGGAGCAACTGGCAGCGCAAATGCAAACCCATCTGGGCCGCTGGGCTGTGGCAGGACATTGCTGCTCGGGTAGAGAACCTGGTGGTGAAGGTGCGCCACATGGATGCCATTGTGACCAGAAGCCGGGCCACTGAAGAAGATCAGAACAACCAGCAGGCAGACCAGGCTGCCAAGGTGGCAGTGGCTCAGGTGGATCTGGATTGGCAGCGGAAGGGTGAATTATTTCTAGCGCGATGGGCCCATGACACCTCGGGTCATCAAGGAAGAGATGCGACCTATAGATGGGCTCGAGATCGAGGGGTGGATCTGACCATGGAGGCTATCACGGAGGCTATCACAGAGGTCATCCACAAATGTGAAACATGTGCTGCAATCAAACAAGCCAAGAGGTTAAAGTCACAGTGGTATGGAGGACGTTGGCTAAAATATAAATATGGAGAGGCCTGGCAGGTTGACTACATCACTCTCCCACAAACCCTCCAAGGTAAGCGCCACGTACTTACAATGGTGGAAGCAACCACTGGGTGGCTGGAAACGTACTCGGTGCCCCATGCCACTGCCCGGAACACCATCCTGGGCCTTGAAAAGCAGATTTCGTGGCGGCATGGTACTCCAGAAAGAATTGAATCAGATAATGGAACTCATTTCTGAAATAGTCTCGTGAATGCCTGGGCCAAGGAGCAGGGCATCGAGTGGGTGTACCATATCCCTTATCATGCACAAGTCTCTGGGAAGTGTGAAAGGTACAATGGGCTTGTTAAAGACCAGATTAAAAGCATTAGGGGGTGGGACCTTTAAACAATGGGACAAACATCTAGCAAAGGCCACCTGGTTAGTTAACACTAGATGATCTGTTAGCCGTCCTGGCCCTGCCCAAACAAAACCCCTGCCTGTTGTGGGAGGAGATAAGGTCCCTGTACTGCACACAGGGAGGTGGTTGGGGAAGGCAGTGTGGATAGCTCGACCTTTGGGAAAAGGCAAACCCATTCGTGGGATTGTCTTTGCTCAAGGACTTGGATATACCTGGTGGGTAATGCGGGAGGATGGTGAGACCCAGTGTGTACCTCAAGGAGATTTGACCTTGGCAGAAAGATAATCTGGAATGTGAGTTGTATGTTGCAGGAAATGATGCTGTAGGAAGGAGATGGAATAACAGAAAGTGAATTTGGTGAAGGACCCTATGAGTACAGCAAGGACCAAGATCTAGCCGGTGCTGGTGCCCGACAATCAGACATACTGCTTCTGTCCCGAACACCCACCTTGACAGATGAGACCAAGTCATCGAGTGAAGGAATCTCATGGAATGAGGAACTATCTGTTAAAGGACTGGGGATAGTAGTTGATGATAATGTATTGGTTGGGTTTAGAGATGGCTTAAGTATGTATTATGCGGGGCCTGAGCATGACACAAATGGTATGGAATAAGGGGTGGAGATTGTAGTAGGTCTGGCTAAGCTGCTTTTCCCCATCCAGCCCTCACGCTGCAGCACTGGGAGCTGGAGGGTGTTGATAACACACCCGTGTTATGACTGCCAGTGCTCACACGGCACCAGAGGATGGGGGGCAGGATGGGGGAGAAGATACAGCCAACCTGAGCTGACCAGTGGGGTATTCCATACCATATGACGTCAGCTCAACTATAAACGGAGAGGGCAGGAGAAGAATGGGGGGGCATTCTGCTTTGTCCTCCAAGCGGCTGCTACGTTGTCGCGGTTTAGGGTCAGGGCAGCCCCTTAAACCTATAACAGACGCTCTCTGTTAAACCCCCTCCCTCCACAGAGGGGAAGAGAAAGGGAATAAGGGAGAGAGACTTAGCGATTAGAAAAGGAAACTAGAACAGCTTTAATGAAAATGAAATTAATAATTTTAAAAATGGAATATATACAAATATATACAAAACCAGTATCGAACCCAACCCCCCTGATGGTAATTATGTCACCACTGATGTTGTGCAGGCTTCGGGGCAGTCCCAGACTGGGCCCCGCAGCAGACGGGAGCTGTGTTCAGGAGCTGGATTCTGGTACCGTGTTCAGGAACACGCAGATCGGATCGAAGGCAGAACGGACAGAGTCCTCCTTGGGTGCTCCGAGGAAGGAACCGAAAGAGGACCCGAGCCAAGCCAAGCAAAAGCTGGCAAAGCAGTCCAAAAGGGGAGAGAACAGCGCAGAGACCCTTCGGGTCCCTCAGCTCTAGACCAAATATGGCGTATATGGGATGGAATACCTCGCTGGTCAGTTTAGAGTCACCTGTCCTGTGCGCTCCTCCCTGAAGGTGCAGCCTTCCACCCTCTGCACCCCCCAGTGTGGTACACAGGACCCAGCAGTGGCCTTGGTCTGCATACCAATCCTTGGTAGTAACTCTAAACATAAGGTGTTATCACTGCTAGAAGCAGACACTGTCTGTGAGAACAGGCTGCTAACTTCAGAAGGTGCAGCTAATTAAAAGAACCAAGCTGAAAAGTAAAATCACTGAACAGAATTAGTTCTGTTTTCACTCTAACCAGGACATACGTGTTCCTGGAGCCCTGCTTCCTGGACTTGGCCCGACATTGCCTGCGGATGGGAAGTAGAAAATAACATCTTATCTATCATAACCCACACCCTTTTGCTTTGCGTCTTATTCTCTCCCTGCGTGCCGTGCTGAAGGGGGTTGGGGGGAGTGATAGAAGGGCTTGGTGGGCACCTGGTGCTGTGCCAGGGTCAACCCACCACACTGGGTCAAAAGGTAGACTGGGAGGGATGTCAAAGATTCACAGCATTGACATGGTTTATGACATCAGGGAAAAAGACATTTGTCAGCTGGCCAACTATGCTGGCAGACACAATCACTAAGGCCCGTTTAACTGCGCAGGCTACCTTGGGAAGAGAGCCTATTGTCATTGTAATGCAGTGTACATCAAGTAGTTTTGAAAAGGCCTTAAACCTTTCATCAGCCCTGCAAATCACATTAGCAGAGTATCCTGGACAGGTTCAGTGTTTAGAACGTATCGAATGGGTACAGCAATTAAGTACATTTAACATTGATCTTGCACAGTGTGTAAGTGACAAAACAAATGATGGCCCCACATATTTTACCGATGCATCTTCTCTAACATCAACAGCAGTGGTGGTATGGCAGGAGGAAAGGGAGTGGAAGAAACGTGCATATACTGACAAAAGTAGATCATTGCAGTGGTTAGAAGCAAAAGCTGTAGAGATGGCATTACGACAGAACAGAAACCTCATCGTGAATATAGTAACAGATTCTTATGATGTATATAAATTAATTTTATCAATGTCAACATCAGGAATACCACATTCCAAGATTGCAGTAATGCTAGATGCAGTGCTACAGAATCGAACACAGGCATGCGCAATTATGCACACGAACAGTCATATAGGCTACCCCAGTATCTATAAAGAAGGGAATGACAAGGCAGACTTAGCAGAAAAGGGTGTGTGGACTTTACAGCAAGCCCGAATATTCATGAAGAGTTGTATATGGGAGCAAAGAGCTTAGCAAAAACTGCAGAGATATAATTTTCACAAGCCCGAGAAATTGCAGCAATGTCAAACCTCACCGTTATGGCAAATGGGAGTCAACCCGCAGGGATTGGCTCCCTCAGCGATTTGGCAGACAGATGTTACAGACTATGAACCTTTTAAGCCAAATTCTAATCTGTTTGTAACTATTGATACCTATAGTGGCGTCTTAGTTGTTACAGCTAAAAGGAGAGCCCGTGTGAAAGAGACAAAAATGCATTGGCAGACAGCTATGGCGTGGCTGGGAAAGCCCGATAGCATCAAAACAGACAACGGACCAAATTTTGTGGCCCAATCCATAAAAGACTGGGCACATCATTGGAATATTATCATCACACACGGTATCCCCTATAATTCGACAAGTCAGGCAATTATAGAGCGTGCTCACCGTACATTGAAAGAATCTTTAAATCACATCATAGAAAAGAAATCACATGTCCCTTTAGATCAGCAGGATGTTGTCTTAATGAAGGCGCTATATCTCTGGAATCAATTTGATAGACATGGAACAGACTGCCCATGAAAAAACACTATAATCTTCCCACGACCGAGGTAAAGCCAAAGGTGTTAGTACGTTTTCCAGGAACAGATATGTGGTCACCTGGGTGGTCACTGATTGTTCTTGGTCGAGGATACGCAGCTGTATCTCATCCTGATGAACCAGAAGTATGGTGGCTACCTGCAAGATGCGTTCTCCCTGACCTGCGGCGCCAGGGGCAGAACAGGCAACCTCCAAATACAGACCAGAATGCAGGCCCTCCGGATTACAACTAGAATGCCGACCGTCAACCAAACGATCTTTCTGGTGATGACCAGGACACTGACCGTCAGGTAGATGGTCTGTCTACAGGCAAAGACTGGGATGGTCCTTCCACAAGCAGAGACTGAACTTTAAGTTTCTTTTGTTATGGAGTCAGAAAGTTAAAGCCCTTAAGGCTATGTTAGAATTAATAACTGATGTAAATTTCTATTTAAGATTAGTACCTGATGTAATTGTGAGGTAGAATTTGTTTGCTAGATGTATTTTCTATGGCATCACTGGAGACTCCGCCCACTTTAAAGCAGCATCTGATTTGGGCTCTGTCCAGTAACTGGCCATTACCAGACCGACCCCTTGTCAGCATCCAATTTGGGCTCTGTTTGGTAACTGAACATTACCAGACTGACCCCTTATCAGCATTTGGTTTAGGCTCTGTTTGGTAACTGGCCATTACGAAGCAGATCCCTTATGCTGCATTTGTTCTCCTTTCTGCAAGGTTACCCATAGAAGATTACTAACGGTCTCTTTTTCGTCTTTAAACAAAAAGGGGGGAATTGTGGAACCAGAAGTTAGGCAGGTCCCTGCAAGATGTATCAGCCTGACTTTAACCGCAATGATAATGCATGCCTTTAGATTCTTTTACAGGGAAAGGGAAGGATCTGTAGCCTTTTAGTACTGCTACTGGTTTTGGTGTCCTTTGTCAACGGTGATCGCTCATACAACTGGACGCTGATGCAACCTCAAGAATCGCGAACACTCCAGTCTATAGTGACTCCGGGTGCTCCCTCCTTCAAAGTCACAGTATGCCATTTGATGGGCCCAACTGTACTGAATCGCTGGAAAGGTCCACATTGTGTCACTGCTGGTGCCAAATGGGACTCTGGGGATTCCAATCACCCTGGCTAACCATCTTGTTATCCACCCTTGCTGGTCCATGGAAATCCCATGCCAGCAACCCATCTTGCAGAAGTTTGTGTGGAGTGCCCCATCATCATATTCCCACACATTGTCAACACTGGTCTGGGGAACAGACGACGAGGTACCAACTGTGACAGAAGTGGCCAAGAAAGCACGACAGTATGAAGACAATGTCTCTGGTCCTCTACATGTCCGTGTATCAGCCCTGGAGAGATCAGTTGAAAAATTGGTTGCAAAAATAGAGAGAAGGGAGAACAGATCCTATTCATCCCCTCAGTGGACCTGTGTTGAAGCCACTAGGAGAATGCGCTCTTCTTCGAGACCAGCTAAACAGGAACAGTACATGTCACGACATACCCTGTGGTCTCTTCTCCGTGCCTTTGGAGAGAAAATGAGCAGATGGGATTGAAAACCTACCACTGCTCTACAGGCACGAGTACTCTACTTACACCATCCCTGGAGGTATTTAAAAGACATGTAGATGTGGTGCTGAGGGACATGATTTTGTGTTGGACTTGGCCGTGCTGGGTTAACAGTTGGACTCAATGATCTTTTCCAACCTAAATAATTTTATGATTCTATGATTCTAATGTATATGAATACCTGAAGGGAGGACGCAAAGGGGATGGACACAGACTCTTTTCAGTGGTGCCCAGTGACAGGACAAGAGACAATGGGCACAAGCTGAAACAGAGGAGGTTCTGTCTGAACATCCAGAAACACTTATTTTACTTTGAGGGTGACTGAGCACTGGTGCATGTTTCCCAGGGAGTTTGTTGAGTCTTCCTCCTTGGAGATACTGAAAAGTCATCAGTACATGGTCCTGGGCCACTGGGTCTAGTGGCCCTGTTGGAGCAGGAAGGTTGGACAAGATGACCTGCAGTGGTTTCTTCCAACCTCATCCATTCTGGGATTCTGGGATCCTGCTCAGCCAGAGCAGAGAGCAGCATGAGGCTGTTGGTGCTGTGTTCGTGTGAGTGCTCTGTGTGTGTTTGTCTGTGATCTGTGTGGCCAGCCATGTATATCTGTTATGTATATGTCTACTCTGTGTTCTTGTGACTACTGGGAATACATCTTCAACTTCACTAATCTTTGGACCTGGGGGCATGGAGCTGCAGCAGGCTCGCCTCTCAGACTGCTGGACCTGGCTCG
>JANVCC010004460.1:0-21749 GCA_025345505.1 Todiramphus chloris collaris | reverse complement strand
CCCCCCCCCCCCCAGTGAAGGGAAGCGGCAGTTCTGTCCGCTCCTCCCTGCAGGCGCAGCCTTCCCCTTTCTGCACCCCTGAAGTCTCCTGTTTTCGGTCAGCGCGCCCTGGGAAAGAGGCCTGTTCGTTGATTGTTTTATTGCTTTGTCTTCCTCTTATCACTTGCTCAAGGACTTGCTCATTGCCCATCTGCTGGCTTGTTCATGCTTGTAGCCACGTATTCATGTTCACCCAGCTCCTTGAGCTATTCCTCGACACAGGCCAAGCAATGGTTGAGCGCGTGCATCAGACACTCAAATATCTTCTGTTAAAACAAAAAGGGGGAGCCCCTGGTACCCCAGAAGAACACCTGGCTAAGGCAGTTTATGTCTTAAATTATTTGGGTCTAACAGGGGATAGGCAGGATCTACCCATTATAATTCACTGTGCTGCGTTGAAAACAGGTCAGGAATGCTGTGTCTGTCTGTGGCCAACCCTGAAAACCCCTTTTCCACGTGTCTAGTGGGACTGCCGCTAGACACCTGGCCTCGTCCTTTGGATATTGGTCCTTGCATGGGCTAAGATATGAATGCCACCTGTATGGTCGAGAACTGGGATAGCATATACGCCCACCTGCCTCAGGTGACAGAGGAGCCCCAAGAGTTAGAACACTTGGGATCAGTAAAGATGGATGTGTGTATATATTTCAATTATACCTATGATACTACTAGAATAGGGCAAAATGTTAATGCTACTCTTGCAGCTTATCATAACACCACGACATGGTGTAATCATACCTCACACAATCGATCTAGATCTACTCATGTACCTCTCCGGTTACCAGATGGTGTATTTTTCATTTGTGGAGATAGGGCATGGGCAGGAATTCCATCCAGGATGAATGGTGGCCTGTGTACATTAGGCAGACTAACATTGCTTACCCCTAACAGCACTATGATTCATAACAAGAAGACATCGCGTTTGCGCTCGAGACGTATGACACATGCTTTTACTCCAGATTGCAAGGATAATGTAAACTTTTGGGGACGAAGTGAAATTATTGCCGCATCATTTTTAGCACCAAGAGTAGCATGTGCAAGAGCTTTAAGTCAGTTAAACAGATTAGGGTGTTGGCTTAGCAGGCAAAAGAATGCTACCTCCATTGCCCTTGAAGGATTGTTAACAAATGTGGACAGTGTTCGCCATGCTACCACGCAAAATAGAGCAGATATTGATTTTTTGTTATTGGCTCAAGGCCATGGTTGCAAGTACTTTGACAGGATGTGTTGTATGAATCTCTCTGATCATTCTGAATCTATCCATAGGAGCATTCAGCTGTTGAAGGAAGGGGTTAAAAAATTGAGAGTTGAAGATGGCTTGTATGAGTGGCTTCGACGGTGGGGCATTGGGGGATGGCTGGCTGTTTTGATCAAGCAGGGGCTTAATGCTATAATTTGTGTGATTTTGCTTATAGCTGTTTTGGCATGTGCTTTCCAGTGTATTTCGAAAAGATACATAAGGCTGTCTTGTCTGTCTGGATTGCTCAAAAGAAAAATGGGGGATTTGTAGAGGAGTTTTTGTATAGCAACGGACATGTGAGCAATCCAGCCTTCATAAGCGAACAGAATTTGTTGCAAGAATGAGGCCTCAAGGTCGGCTACGACTGCGAGAGAGGAAGATAGTTAAGAGAAAAACAACTCCCTGAAGCCAAGAAGGAAGATAAGGGAAAAGACTACTGTGTGCCTGCTGCGTGGACAGACAGAAGTCACCAATCATGTATAATTAAGGGTGCATGGCTTTTATGTAGTGACCAATCATGTAGATGTTAGTAGTGCATGTTAGGAATAGTGAGATATATAAGCCACTATGTAATCCATAATAAACAGCATTCGCTTAATCACATTGGTCTGCGTGTGACTGTCCGTTATGTTCTCCTGCACCATTCCAAAAGGAATGTCAGTTTTTCATTGACAGTAATATTCCAAAAGAAATAAAATGTGCTTATTTTTGCTATTTATTCTTTAATACATCTTATCTCTTCTTTCTCCTTCTTAGTTTCTTTCCATTTTTTTCTGATCTGTTGTCAAGGTTTAGGGTCAGGGCTGTCTGCTAGGCCTATAACAGATGTTCTCTGTTAAACCCCCCTCCCTCCCCAAAGGGGAAGAGAAAGGGAATAATGGAGAGAGACTTACAGATTAGAAAAGAAAGCTAGAACTGCTTTAATGAAAATAATAATAATAAAATGCAATATATACCTACCAATTATTTTGAATACCTGGAAGCAACTCTTATAATTTCCAACATAAATAGCTTCTGTACAATTAATAAATTGTCATGTAAAAAACTCCCATTCTCAACATTCCTTGTTCTTTTTACATCTCTGTAAGCACAGGTGGTGACCTCCCACTAAATTATGTTCATTCTTGTTCCATACCATAACATACAGTTTGATCACAATCACTTTCCACATGCTTTATGAATTCTGGAAATGAGAAATTAAGGGGCATCCCTATCAAGGGGATGCTTTTACTTGAGTGTTCTGGAAAATGAGTACATACCCAGCAACTCATCTGACTGGCTATTTTCATAGATTTTTCAATCATTTCCAAGGGAAGATTGCAATTCCAAGATTCAGAGCATTTTTCAGAGCATTTTTCCTGGTTGCCTCTAGTTATCTAACTCACGTAAATAAGAAAAGAAAACAACCACCCTATCCCCCTTATTATTAGGTTTCTAGAAAACTTGTATAGGTACCAAAGAGACAATATCAATGTTATCCCTAAAAAACCCCAAAACTAATACAAGAACATTTCCCCTTGTATACAATCTAAATGTAAAATTGATTCAATATTAGTCCAAGTACAATTCATTTATCTCTGCATATTTTCAGCTTCAAAGGTTGAACTTGTTAAACTTTCCAAGTCTCTGGAGGGGCTGCCTTTATTCAGGTGTAATGGATCCAGGAATCAATCCCCTGAAGTTTCACAGCAGTGTTGGTTGTCAGTAGCACAATATAAGGTCCCTTCCACTTTTCTATCAGCGGCTCCTCTTCCCAGACTGGCAGATACACCTGGTCCCCTGGCTTAAACAGATGTACCGGTGAGTCCAGAGGTACAGGAGCTTTCAGTTGAACATACCTATGGAGAGAAGTGAGAACTCTTGCCATGAACAAGAGATAATCACTCAAAATCTGGTTGCCCTTAAGATGCATTTGGGTTTCTCTCCTTGTTAAATTTGCAGTGTAAGGTTTCCATTACAAAAATCTCAAATGGGCTAACTCCTTCTCTAACCCTAGGAATTACTCTAATTTTCAATAATGCTAAAGGTAAAACCTCTATCCACGTCATCTGGGTCTCCTGACACAGTTTTCCAATCCACCTCTTTATTGTCTGATTCATCCTTTCTACTTTTCCACTAGATTGTGGTCTTCATGGAGTATGTAAATCCCACCTAATTTGTAAAAATCTTGCTGCTTCCTGAACTATCTCTGCAATGAAAAGAGGTCCCCTATCTGAAGACAACCCTTCTGGTGCCCCAAACCTTGGTACAATTTCTTTTAACAAAATCTTTACAGCTTCTCTCCCCCATTTTACCTCTTTGGGAGGGGGTCTCCTTTGAATTTTTGGATTATTGCTGATGCAAATTTTGTTGTGTAACACTTTTAGAAATCAGCATCATATTGATTCCCACAGCATATTGCTTTACTGCTTCAATTAGAGCATTATGGGTTCATGCCATTAACTGCTTCCGTATTTGCAGAGTTACAACACATTGTCCAGCTGGGGTTACCCACCATCCTTCAGCAGTCTTTTCAATAGTTCAGCCAACTTGTCTTCTCTCTCTATATACTTAGGGGTGTTGATTATTGAAGTTCTTTCTGGAACTAAAGCTGCTACAGTCATTGAAAGAGCAATTCTTTTTGCAGCCTCATCTGCCTTTTTATTTCCTCTTTGTCCAGATTGATGTGCTTTGCAGTGTATCACTGCTATTTCTTTAGGTTTGTTAACTGCCTCAAGTTGTTATCTTCCTCAAGTAATTTAATAAGCTATTTACTGTATTTTATGGGAATCCCTTGTGAAGATAACAACACTCTCTCTTTCCAAATTGCACCATGAGCATGTATTACTCCAAAAGCATATGTTTAGTGAGTATAAATATTAGCCTGCTTTCCTTCTGATAATTCCAGGGCTTGGGTTAAAGCAAGTAATTAGACTTTCTGAGAAGATGTGTTTACTGGCAGTGGTCTCTATCTCTCCTTCGAGGGTGATGACAGCAGATCCAGCTTGCCATTTTCCCTTTACTATGAAGCTGCTTCCATCAGTAAACAACTCCCAGTCGGGATCCTGCAAAGGAGTATCCTTCAGATCTGAGCGACTGGAGTATACCTGTTAAACATTCATGTGCCAATTCTTCTTTTTCATGTAAGTGTATGACGGATTCAGGTCAACAATTTCATTGTTACATCCTCTTGTTTGAGCAGGGAAATTACTGGTTATAGGCTCCAGTCCAACACGGGCCCCCTGTTTCAAAGGATATTGTTTTCATTTTACCGGCTTCACTCCTGGCTTTAAGTCCGCTCTCACCGTTTCTGTCGATTTGGCTCTTCCAGGTTTCTCGGTTGCCCACACAAAAGGGATTCATGATTTCAGAGGAAACTTCAGTTTGGCTTCCTTTATTTCCAGCATCGTTTGTTTCTGATAATTCCTGTAACATATATACTTGCACCTCCCAGGAATTATTTTGTGGAATATGTACTCAAACTTTGACCCCATGAAAAGTTATCTGTGCTCCCAACTTATTAAACAAATCCCTTCCCATCAGAGGTAATGGGCATTCTGGCATATACAAAAATTAATGTGTAGGTATTTTATTCCCAATTTCACACTTAATCAGTTGAAAGGTCGGTCTGACCTCCCCTTTTCCTGTGGCACCAATCACTGGCATAGAAAATTTGCCAGAAGAAGTTCTTCACTGTGAGGGTGGTGAGACACTGGAATGGGCTGCCCAGAGAAGTTGTGGATGCCTCATCCCTGGAAGTATTTATAACCAGTCTGGATGAGGCTTTAAACAATCTGCTCTAGTGGGAGGTGTCTCTGCCCATGGCAGGGGGGCTTGGAACTAGATGATCTTTAAGGTCCCTTCCAACTCAAGCCATTCTATGATTCTATGAGTCTGAGCTGCCTCAGAAGTGGTCGGTACTGAAGCACAACTCCTCTTGGCACCCCGAATGCCAGTGCTGGGCTGAATGTTCAAAGGGAGGGTCTCCTCTACACACCATGCAACTGATGCCATGTGGAGTAAGTGGGTTGCTCTGATAACACAACAGGCTCAAATAGGGAGCCCCAGCTCCTGGGAACCTGGGAAATGATCACAAACTGGTCAGAGGGCAAAGTTTTTGGGATGTTGCTAGAGGAGTATGTAACACGTGCCAAAGAGGCCCCTCCATATAAGAAACTACCAGATGATGAGAAGGGATATGTCCTGTTCACTGACGGGTCTTATCGCATTGTGGGAAAACGTCAACAGTGGAAGGCTCCTGTGCGGAGTCCTACATGACGAGTCATCAAAGCTGCTGAAGGACATGGTGAGTCAAGTCAGTTTGCAGAGGTGAAAGCCATCCATCTGGCTTTAGATATTACTGAGTGAGAAAAGTGGCCAATGCTCTATCTCTAGACTGACCCATGGATGGTGGCAAATGCCCTGTGGGTGTGGTTGCTACAATGGAAGCAGAGCAAGTGGCAGCACAGAGGTAAACCCATATGGGCTGCTGGATTATGGCAAGATATTGTTGCCTGGGTATAGAACCTGGTTGTGAAGGTATGCCATGTGGATGCCCATGTAACCAAGAGTCTGTGTTCGGAGATCAGCAGTGGGTATACCAGATGCTACCTGCTGTGACACCCCCGTTGCTAGGGCTCTGCGACAAAGGTCTTTTCGTTCTTTGTCAAATTTTGATTTAATTTCTGTCCTGGGCTTAATAGCCTAGGCCCGACGAGCTCAACATGTGGGTTCTGTCATTTTCCCTGTAGCTTGTCCAGCCCAACCCATGCAGCACCCATAACTCACTATCTCTTGCACAAATTCACTCCAGGTGGTTTGGTGGGCCGGCTGCCATGGCAGCAGTGCTTGTGCTGTGGCATCATTTGTATTGCAAGTAGTTTGTATACAGTCCTGGACATGAGCTCTGTATGTCTTAAGGTAGTCTGGGAAGCCACGGATAAGGAGAATTAATCTTGCTGGGTCAATAGGAGCTAGCATAGGAGACCTCCCTCTTACACATCACTTGTATGCAGGATGCTTTTTGCACAGACGCTGCAAGATCAGAGAACCCAGAGGTCTTAATAACAAGGGGATCTCCTCTGTCCTGTGGGTCTATGCTGCCAGCTCAGTTGATAACCCATGAAGTTTATGAGTAATTATGATCGCCTGGTTCAGAGGTTAGAAACACTCCAGGGCCTCAATAGCCCCCTGCTTCTTTCTCACTTAATAAGATGTCCCCCCCATAAGGGAAACTCACCACACATATTTCGTCCCAGACTCCTCTGGACACCTGGAATACTTCTTCTGTAACTTTGCTAATTCAGCCAGAGAGCATGGCATGGAGTGCATAGTAATATGAGCATCACCATCCCCCCTTGTCTGTGACTTTGATTTTCATCAATGGTTTTATAGGCATGGGTTCTGGGGCATGATCAGAATCTTACACCAGAACATCACTGCCACCATCATCCCAAATGTCTCCATCCCACATTTCTGGATCTGTACAGTGTATTAATTTGTGGATTTCTCTGGCTGAGAATGAGGATGGTATCTGGCTCAGGAAAAGATTTAAATTTTCTTACAATTGCCTCTCTTGCCTTTCAGCTGAGTCCAATAACATTCAAGTTCCCTATTTTCTGCATTTAAATTTTGGATTTCAGTCCCAAGGGTATGTACCCGTATTTCCAATTTCCCTTGGTTTTACTTCTCAAAAGCCAACGATACTTCACTTAATACTTCACTCTCGGAATTATAAGTAGTATTTTCTGCATTTATGTTTTGTCTTTCAGTTGTAAGGGTGTGCTGGGCTTACCCTGTCTGGGCACCATGTGCCCACCAAGCCCTTCTATTACTCCCCCCCCAGCCTCCTTCAGCACGGCACACAGGGAGAGAATAAGACGAAAAGAAAAGAGCCGTGGGCTATGAAAGATAAAGTTGTTATTCTCTACTTCCCGTCTGCAGGCGATATCATGCTGAGTCCAGGAAGCAGGGCTTCAGAACACATATCTCGGAGGACAAAGCCGAGTGCCCCCCCATCCTCCTCCTGCCCTCTGCCTTTATAGTGGAGCTGACGTCATATGGTATGGAATATCCCACTGGTCAGCTCAGGTCGGCTGTATCCCCTCCCCCATCTTGCCCCCCCAGCCCCTGGTGCTGTGTGAGCACTGGCAGTCATAACATGGGTGTGTTATCTACACCCGTGTGTTATCAACCCTCTAGCTCCCAGTATTGCAGCATGAGGGCTGGATGGGGAAAAGCAGCTCAGCCAGACCCACTACAAAGGGTATCTACCTGTGTTTCCAATTTCCTTTGGCTTTCCCTTTCAAAAGCAAATGAAGGATTTAATACTTCATTTTCAGATTTCAAAGTAGTATATCCCTCACTTGCAATTCTTTTGGGGGAAGGGGACTCTTTTAATTTCTCTTTGCCTGCAAGATAAGCAAGCCCCTAATACTGTGTAAACAATTCATTTGCCTTTACCTTGTCTAATCTTTTCCTCCATTCTGCATTTTTTTCTCTGCTCTACTACTTTGTTCCAAAATTTATGGGCCCGCTCGGGATTGTGCACACTTATAGTTTTGCAGCAGCTTATCCAGGGCAATCCCGTCCGTGACACCAATTTATCTGTTGCGTTAAGAGTAAGTGTGTGACATTTGCCTGCCATATCCCAAGAGCTTGAGTTAATTCCTGAGTAATATCTGACGCAGTAGGAGAGGGAGTAAGAGGAGTGTAGCCCGACAACCATCTCTACTGGACCATCACTTCACTTCCTCCTCTGCCCCCCGCCAGCACCAGAGAAGTATTCTCCTCATCATTTTTTATTTCCTATTCCCGTCTGCCCCTGCCTTTTAGGTGACGTTTAGCATGATTTGGGTGGAGTGTTAAGTAACATAGTCATGTATGTTTAGCATGTATTCCGTTAGGCTCATTGCTGTATTTAGGGGTTTACAGTTTAATATTATATTTGCCATTAATTAGGTAAAGGTCTCTGCTTGGATGCTCTGGCCTTCAAGATTTATGTAAGAGCTGTTTTCTTTTGTTGGTTTAGCTGAAACAGGACTGTCTTATCTTCACAAGGATCCCTCCTTCAGCCATTTGGCATGCCAGCTTAGTATATCTCCATCCCCAGAGATAGCATGAGAATCTCAGCGTCAGAAACATCTCAACATTTCTCCTGAAGCGCACTAAATTATCCGCATTCTTGTCTCATGGCAAGCTATGCCATTATCCCACAGATGGTGTTTCAGGCAGTGGCATGATTTACAGGCTGTTTCTAGACAATTGGTAGTTGCTTCCACCATGGTATGTAGAGCTTGCCTTGGTGTGTTCATAGCAGTGGTCCAATATAGTCAATTTGTCAGGCCTCACCATATTGAAAAACTAGCCACCGCTCTCTATTCCAGGGAGACTTTACTCATGTGGCTTGCTGGATTGAGGCATATGTTTCACATTAATGGGTGACCCGTGTGATGGCCTCCATGGTCAGGTCCATCCCTCAATCACAAGCCCATCTGTATGTTGCATCTTTCCCTAGATGCCCCACTGTTTCATGCGCCCATTGAGCTCTGATATTAACCAGCCAAGTGGCCTCTGTTAAATTTACACCCTAGTGCTTCCATACCTGTTGTGGTTTAAAGGTGAACAATTTGAGTGGGGGGGGACAGGTGGTAACCCTAGGAGCCTGAGGAGTCAGAGGCCACCTATTATTCTCTCCCCTTCCCTGCCACACTCCATATAACAAGGAGACAGGAAGTTCAGGGGGGGCTCTTTCCTTCCCAGGCTCTGGTAGCTGTGATGGCATCTCAGCACGGCTGGGCCTGACACCATGTGCACCGTGCAATCCATTGACGTCCAAGATCGGGTTTTGTATATAGTTCTGTATCCTTCTTCCCTTAATATTTCTTTTTTCTGTTTTTCTCCTGTTATTCATTAAATTTGTTAGTCTTAACTTCCAATCTTGGGTGAGGCATTTTTCTTTTTCCTTATTCCCCTTTTTATCCTCCCCTGGGAGGGAGGGGTAAAGGGAGCTAATAGAGAGAAATCCTGCTCTGTGTTTCATGTGGGCTTGCCTTGAGCCTTAAATGGAGACAATACCTCAGTGTCCAATGCTCTCAAAATAGTTGTGCAGCCAGCAAACTGCATGACCTGCACAGAAGCTTGCCACTTAATAACAAGCTCTAGTATGCTCAATTCAAAACTTCTGCTGTCTCAGGATCCACATAAAGTGCTATAAAGGTTGGCCTTGGTGTCCTTGGTGAATTGACCTTTGGCTGGTGAAGTCAGGAGACAGGATGTCTGGTGGAGTTTTACTAATCTTTTAACAAGTAACAACAATGAATGGGTAGTGGTATAGTGCAGGCATACTGTGAAATTCATAACCTTGTAGATAGTGGTTATCTCCAGGAACAGGCAAACAGGACGTCTCGAGGCACCTGAGCATGTTGAACAGACAAGAACCTGTTTTGTGGCAAGAATAAGGATTTTAGGCTTTAGGTCACTGAAAGAACACAGTGATGAAGAAGTGAAGATGAAGTAAATGACCACCACAGGTCATGAAAGACCACCAAGGGGAGAAAAGACCCTAATCCTAATTTTATTACGCATGCTTGGACTATGTAAATGAATTCCAGGAACCCATTAGCATAAGACTGCCCTTTCTAAGAAATATCATGAGTATGTATGTTTAGCCTGCATATAAACTATGTACCTAGCTTGCATGGGTACGCACATTTGGAGGAGTGACCCCCTGTGCGTCCGTTGAATGCCTGCTTAATAACTTTGGTTATTGAGTTTTTCACTGTATCACTGTCCTTCAGGTGCTCACCAAGCTGCTCTATCACTCCCTCTCCACAGCAGGACAGAGGGAAAAAATAAGATTTGAAATCTCTGGGTCAAGATAAAGGCAATTTAATAAAGCAAAAGCCAATGATGCACGTGGAACCAAAGGAAAACAAAAGCAGATTTATTCTTCGCTTCTCAGCAGGCAATGTCCAGCCACTTCCTGGGAAATAGGGCCTCAGTATACTTAACGGTTTACTTTGGAAGACAAATGACTTAATAATGAATGTCCCCTCCCCTCCTCCTTTCTCTTAGATTTTATTGCTGAGCATGACATCATATGGTACGGAATATCTCTTTGGTCAGTTTGGGTCAGCTGTCCCAGCTATGTCCTCTCCCAAGACCTTGTCCATTCCCAACCTACTGGTCTTTGGGTGTGGTTTGGAGAGACAGCCCTTGATACTTCTGGCAGCACTGCTCATCAGTAGCCAAAACACTGGTGTGTTCTCAGCATCTTTCTATCTACCACTACAAAGCACAGCACTAGGAGGGCTGCTATGGAGAAAGTTACCTCCATCCCAGCCAGACCCAATACAGCCACAGTGTGGGTGGGACTTGAACCCATGCTTTCACCTTGGTAATCCAAATCCACCACCAGTCAAGAACAGAGACATGAACAATCTAAGTACAGAATTAGAAGAATTTTTTCCTTAATCAATTCACATACCGTGCCCCAGGCTAATGCTGGGGGATGTCAATATTGAGGTAGGTGTCCTGGTTTGAGTTAGAACAGATCTTACTCTGTTCAATGATTTTACTTTTCAACTAAGTCTCTTCTAAGTAACTGCGTAATGAAACTAAACCCTGACAGAAGGCAGGGCTTATATATGTTATGATACAGCTGTGTAGACCAATCAAATCACCCATGTTTAGAGGTGGGCTAATCGGTTACTATTGCTCACTTTATCAGTACATGCTTGTCTTGTGCATGCTCAGTGTTTATCTGCTCCATGCAGGTGGTGTGGACATATTATCCATGATGTGTGTTAATCTTCATTGTTTTAAACCCATGTCCCTTGCAGATTGTTAGGTTTTTCACTGGATTCTGTGTGGTTGCTGTTCTGAGAACCCCAAGTTCATTGCTAGGTCAACATCCCCTTGGGTGTCATTGTTTATACCGGGAGCAGAGAGATGCAGCAACACATAAATTCAGCAAGAGCAGGCAAAAGAAGCAACTTTATTAATTTATAACCCTGTTTTATATACCCTTGTGGGAGAGTGGCTACAGGGTAAGGGTCACATTCCCATGCAGAGACTTGCTGACGAGGAGCTGCTCAGGCACAGGACACAGATAGTGTAACAGAATAGCAAGGTCAGATTGTTCCTTGAGAATGGGAGTTCTACAACAACAAGATGCCTGAGGCCTAAGATATGAGGAGCTGCACCAGCTGCACGACCACAGAGATAAGCAACTGGGCAGGTCTGACTTTTTATAGCCTAACCAATAATGAGCTTGCTTTTGCACTATGTATGAGCCTCATTAATAACTGTATAAAAGAGTGTTGGTCTTAACAATAAACAAGATTTGCCTGATTGCTCACATTGAGTGCCGTAAATCTCCCACCGTCTCCGACATACGCTAGCCCCATAGGGCGATTGGTCAGTGATCACCCATCTCCTAGGGTGATTGGCTAAAGTCCTACAACACCCATTTCAAAATAGTTTTCCAATGTGCCATAAACAGAACTTAGCAAAACACCAGGTGTTGGTCCAGGTTACAAAAACCATCCTACTGTTTCTCATAACATGTGTGAGAAAGGCAGGACTCTCACCGAATATCGTGAGAACCTGAGAAAATCCCTCTGCTAGCAGCTTTTCAGCATCCACAATTCCCCCTTTTTGTTTAAAGACCAAAAAAGTATCATTTGTAATCCTCTGCGGGTAGCCTTGAAGAAGGCAGAACAAACGCAGCATAAGGGATCTGCTTGGTAATGGCCAGTTACCAAACCGTGCCTAAATGAGATGCTGCTTTAGAGTGGTCAGAGAGACTCTCGAGCGATGCCATGGGAGATACATCTAGCAAATCCAGTTCTACATCACAATTCTACCAGGTATTAATCTAAAATAGAAATTTACATCAGTTATTACTTCTAAACATAGCCTTAAGGGCTTTCACTTTCTGACTCCATAACAAAAGAAAATTAAAGTTCAGTCTCTGCTTGTGGAAGGGCCATCCCAGTCTCTGCTTGGAGAAGGACCATCTGCCAGATGGTCGGTATCCTACTCATCACCAGAAGGATCATTTGCTGGATGATCTGCATTCTGGTCAGCATTTGGAGGTTGCCTGTTCTGTCTCTGGTGCCGCAGGTCAGGGCGAACGCATCTTGCAGGTAGCCACCGTACCCCAGTATCTGTGGAAACGCAAGCATACCCACGACCCCAAGCAATAAGCTTATGCGGGCCTTCCCAATTGTTGGTAAGTAGATCCCATACCGAGATTTTCGGCCAGGGCAGGTGCGTCTTGCCTGAAAACTGCAATGAGAGTAAATGATTGAGAATAACAGGATTATTTGAATTTGGTGGCACTGTGAGATGATTGATTGTATACAAAGCTTTTTCTAGACGGCTCTGTGAGGTTTCTCCATGCATTCCCCCTTTTTGTTTCTCCAAAACACGCTTAAAAGTGCCATGAGTGCGTTCCACAATGGCTTGGCCGGTAGGTGAATGTGGAATACCAAAAGTGTGGTCTACACCCCATAGGTGCAAGAACTGCTGCGTCTTCTGCTAGGCATAGGCAGGACCATTATTGGTTTTCACAGCAGACAGCACGCCCAGGACCGAGAAAGCCAATTTCCAATGGGCAATGGCATGACGGCCATGCTCTGCAGTGTGAGCAGAAGTCCACATAGTTGAGGAGAAAGTATCAATAGACATGCGCACATATTTAAACCGGCCAAATTCAGGGATGTGTGTTACATCCATTTGCCAAAGACGCAAAAAGAGGCAGGAAGACCCACCTGATTAAGATGTGGCTGAGAGGCTGGTGCCACCAACAGAATTTTGGGTTTTTTGAACATGGGGAGCTTTATGCTGCACGGGGTCTGTAGGGAACAAATGGACTTCATCTGTCTCCAAGGGGGAAAAGAATTCTTGCATATGAGCTGGCTGTGCTCATTGAGAGGGCTTTAAACTTGGTCTGAAGTGGGAAGGGGATAAAACTGGACCTGCCAAAGTTGAGCAAAAGGGTGGAAGGTCATTGTTGGGCAAGAAGTCACTAGCCCGGCTCAAGTGCATCTACACAAATGCACGAAGCATGGGCAACAAACAGGAGGAGCTGGAAGCCATTGTGAAGCGCATCCACTATGATGTAGTCGCCACTGCAGAAACATGGTGGGATGACTCTCAAGAGTGGAGTTCTGCAATGGATGGCTATAATCTCTTTAAGCAGAATAGGCAAGATAGAAAGGGCGGTGGTGTGGCTCTCTATGTTAAAGAGTATTTCAAATGTATAGAAGTTAATAAGTGTGATGGACCAGTTGCATGTTTATGGGTAAAGTTGAGGAAGGCCAACGAGGTAGATGTCCTGCTGGGGGTCTGTTATAGACCACCCAACCAGGATGAAGAGGTTGATGAATTATTCTATGGACAACTGGCAGAAGCCGCAAAATCGCAAGACCTTGTTCTTGTGGGAGATCTCAACTTGCCAGACATCTGCTGGAAATATAACACAGCAGACAGGAAACAGTCCAGGAGGTTCCTGGACTGTGTGGAAGACAACTTCCTGACTCAGCTGGTAAGTGAGCCCACCAGGGGAGGTACCTTGATGGACTTGTTGCGCACAGAGAGGGACTAGGGAGTAATGTGGTGGTTGGAGGCCGTCTTGGGCTTAGTGACCATGAAATGATAGAGTTTTCAATTCTTGCCCAAGTAAGGAGGAGGAGCAGCAGGACTATTACCATGGACTTCCAAAGGGCAGACTTCAACCTGTTTAGGACACTGGTTGAGGAAGTCCCTTGGAGTACAGTCCTAGAGGGCAAGGGGGTCCAGGAAGGCTGGACCATTTTTAAAAAGGAACTCTTAAAGGCCCAGGAGCAGGCTGTCCCCATGTGTCGTAAGATGAACCGGTGGGGAAAACAACCGGCCTGGCTAAATGGGGAGCTTCTGGCAGAACTTAGGAGAAAGAGGAGAGTCTACCACCTTTGGAAGAAGGGGCAGGCTACTCAAGAAGATTACAGGGATTTAGTTAGGTTATGTAGAAAGAACATTAGGGGGGAAAAAAGCTCAATTAGACACTGCTGCAAGAGACAACAAAAAGAGTTTTTACAAATATATTAATAACAAAAAAAGAACTAGGGAGTGTCTCCATCCCTTACTGGATGCAAGGGGGAACATTGTTATCAAGGATGAGGAAAAGGCTGAGGTACTTAATGCCTTCTTTGCCTCAGTCTTTAATAGTAAGTCTGGTTATCCTCAGGGCATTCAATCCCCTGAACTGAAAGATAGGGATGGAGACCAGAACAGTCCCCTCATAATCCAGGAAGTGGTAGTTAATGATCTTCTAAGTCAACTGGAAACCCACAAGTCTATGGGGCCAGATGGGATCCACCCCAGAGCGCTGAGGGAATTGGCAGAGAAACTTACCAAGCCTCTCTCGGTCATTTATCAGCGATCCTGGTCAACTGGGGAGGTCCCAGATCACTGGAGACTTGACAGTGTGACACCCATCTATAAGAAGGGCAGGAAGGATGATCCAGGGAACTACAGGCCTGTCAGCCTGACCTCAGTCCCGGGAAGGATTATGAAACAGTTCACTTGCACACAGCAAGTGCAGGACAATGGGGGGATCAGGCCCAGCCAACATGGGTTCATGAAGGGCAAGTCCTGTTTAACCAACCTGATCTCCTTCTATGATCAGGTGACCCACCTAGTGGATGAGGGCAAGGCGGTGGATGTTGTCTACCTGGACTTCAGGAAGGCATTTGACACCATTTCCCACAGCATTCTGCTGGAGAAGCTGGCAGGTCATGGCATAGACAGGAGGACTCTTCGCTGGATTAGAAACTGTCTGGATGGCCGAGCCCAGAGGGTGGTGGTGAATGGAGTAAAATCCAGTTGGCAACCAGTCACAAGCGGTGTCCCTCAGGGCTCAGTTTTGGGACCCGTCTTGTTTAATATATTCATCAATGACCTGGATGAGGGAATTGAATGTACCCTCAGTAAATTTGCAGATGACACAAAATTAAGCGCAAGTGTCGATATGCTTGAGGGTAGGAAGGCTCTGAAGCGGGATCTGGACAGGCTGGAGACATGGGCTGAGCTCAATTGTATGGATTTTAATGATGCCAAATGCCTGGTCACGCACTTCGGTCACAACAACCCCCAGCAATGTTACGGGCTTGGGGAGGAGTGGCTGGAGAGCTGCCTGGCGGAAAAGGACCTGGGGGTGTTGGTCAATAGGCGGCTGAACATGAGCCAGCAGTGTGCCCAGGTGGCCAAGAAGGCTATTGGCATCTTGGCCTGTATCAGAAACGGTGTGACCAGTAGGAGAAGGGAGGTGATCGTACCCCTATACTCAGCACTTGTGAGACCGCACCTTGCGTACTGTGTCCAGTTTTGGTCACCACAGTACAGGAGGAACATCGAGGTGCTGGAGTGAGTGCAGAGGAGGGCAACAAAGCTGGTGAAATGGCTGGAAAGCATGCCCTATGAAGAGCAGCTGAGGGAACTGGGTTTGTTTAGTCTAGAGAAGAGGAGGCTGAGAGGAGACCTTATTGCCCTCTACAACTACCTAAAAGGAGGTTGTAGAGAGGCTGGTGTTGGTCTCTCCTCTCAAATTAGTAATGATAGGACAAGGGGGAATGGGCTAAAGTTGCGTCAGGGGAGGTTTAGATTAGATATCAGGAGGAAATTCTTCACTGAGAGAGTGGTTAGGAACTGGAACAGGCTGCCCAGGGAGGTGGTGGAGTCACCATCCCTGGAGGTGCTTAAAGAACGATTAGATGTGGAGCTTGAGGATATGGTGTAGTGGTAAGAGAAATGCTGGGATGCAGGTTGGACTTGATGACCCTGGAGGTCCTTTCCAACCATAATGATACTATGATTCTAAGGCTTTTAGGCCTCTGGGGTTTACCCCCGGTAGCAAAGGTGCAGCGAGTCCGTGATAGTCAGCACAAGCACTGACAATGTCACGAGCCTCAGTTGGCATTAACTGAAACTGCTTCTGCAGGGTATGTGCACTTTGATGAAAGAAACCGTGCGATGCCTTGGCTTGTGCAATTTTGTCAGGCTGAGACGCTACGCACGCAGGGTTGGCCAGCATGTCAGACCTGGCATTGCCTTCTGTTATAAAACCTGGCAAACTCATGTGACTTCGAACGTGCTCCAATCAAAGTCTTCCTGCGGTACTGGAAGAACAATTGATGCAGGATCCGCTGACATTAATTGCAAACACCGTTGCGGCATTTGATTATCAGAGAAGCCATCAATTCAAACAACGTGGGGCAGTCTTTTTCGTCTGATGAGGCAGAATTACCCATTCTAGGATATGCGAAGTGTCACGCAATTGTGTGTTCAAATGGCCAATGATACCTGTGGGATGGAGGTCTGGAGCAGTAATGAAAAATGTGATATCAGTGGAGGGATCCACTCGATAAACCTGACGAGCAGAAATAGCCTGTTGCACCTACCGTAGCACTCGTTGCGCTTCTGGAGTCAATTTCCGAGGTGAATTCAAATCGTGATCCCCCTTTAAAATATTAAAAAGCGGGGAAAGTTGCGTTGTGGTTAGCCCTAGATAAGGACGTACCCAATTCATGATACCCAGCAATTTCTGAGCATCATTCAAGGTTTTAATAGAATCCGAGAATTGCACCTCTTGGTGTTGTATAGTTTGGTCCAAAATTTTGACTCCTAAATATTTCCACGGAGGATGCTTTTGAACTTTCTCCGGAGCCACTTGCAACCCGTCGGAATGCAGTGCAGCCGAGGCTGTATCCACAGCAGCTCGTCCTGGGTGGATGCTGCCACCAGGTTATCTACGATGTAATGGTAAAAGTACACCTCAGGAAACTGCTCACGGACTCCGGACAAAGCTTGAGCGACATACCATTGGGAGATAGTCAGGCTGTTCTTCATGCCCTGAGTTAGAACCTTCCATTGATATCTCCTCAGAGGTTCAGCATTGTTAAATGCAGGCACAGTAAAGGCAAATTTTGGTCTGTCATTAGGATGCAAAGGAATTGTGAAAAAGCAATCCTTCAGATCAATGATCGGGATGTCCCACCCTGTTGGAATCATGGTGGGTGAGGGCATACCAGGCTGCAACGTACCCATACCTTCCATCACTGCGTTAACTTTTTGGAGATCCTGCAAGTCTCCATTTCCCTGATTTCTTCTTAATTACAAAAACAGGAGTGTTCCAGGGACTAGTAGAAGTTTCAGTGTGTCACTGTTGTAAGTGTTGTGGAACCAGCTGACGAAGGGAGACTAATTTCTCATTTGGTAGGGGCAACTGTGATTCCCAGATCGGTCTGTTAGTTAGCCACCGCAAAGGCAGCGTAGGATACTGTGCGCCCTTACTCACAGTGACCCCTATCAAAAATTTGTCGCAATTTGTACCCCCCAAGCTGCCAACACCTCCCGCCCCCAGAGGGTGACTGGAGCACTAGTAACATAAGTCCGAATTGTAGCTGTATGTACCTCTGGGTCTTTTACCATTACAGGTCGTTCGCTTAAATAGCTCTGTGCGGTTCCTCCTAACCCTGCGATGGCCGATCCCACGGGGGCTAAAGGCCATGAAGGAGGCCACGCAGAGAAGGAGATAATCGTTACATCAGCACCCGTATAGATCAAACCTTGAAGATGAGTCTGGGGTGCGCGAGCATTTGGCAGGACTAGGCTACATGTCATCTGTGGCCTTTGGCTAGAGATGTCTACAGTCCAGAAGATCTGTGGAACTCCTGTAGATCCATTGCTACTCTTGTCACGAACTCGTTGTTCTGTCCTGGGGACACATGACTTAAAAGGCATTAATTGAGAAATGCATGTCTTTTCCGGGATAGTGACGGGGGGATTGGGCGTGGAAACCATAGCATGAATCCGGCCTGTAAAGTCAGCGTCAATAGCTTCTGGGTGTACAAAGATCCCTCAGTGGGTAACATAATGTTTTCCCACGAGCATTTCACTGAGTCCCTGACCTAGGGGTCCACATGCATCCAAAAGGACCTTATAAATACAACTAGAATGTAGGACGACTGTTGTGATGTAGACATCAACCCCATCTTATCCTGGGCTTCTATTTCTAAGGCGGCTGGGTAGGCCTGTGTCTGTGCCATTCCCTGGGGGAACACCTGCATCGGAGAGCAATTCCCCCTTTTTGCACCCTGTCGTGAGTTTCCCAGCAAAGGCCGACCGTCATCATGGCACAGAGATCAACAATATTCTGTACAATGTCCTGGCCTACCACACCTCTTGCACTGGGGGGTCCCTGTGTTTTCCTTTTGCCTTGGTTTTGCCTTTTTCCATTTGCTCCCGAGTTGGACTCCTTTGGTTCATGATCAGAAGATGCGTGAACAGGCAACAGAAATGCAGCCAAATCTGACCTTTTGTGGTTCCCAGACCCCAACTTAGCGCAGGCTTCAACCATGTCTGTGAGTGTAGACTCCCCTGGTAGAGCATCTATGATCTTTCTACACTCATCGCTGGCATTGTCTCTTGCTAATTGTATGCACATCATCTGCCTTAATTAGTCATCTTCAACCTGCTTCTCAAGGGCAGCAGCAACCTTCTCCATGAAGGGTAAAAATGTCTGTGTCTGTCCCTGACATATTTTATATACTGTGTTTTAGGAGCAGCCATGTCTGTGGTCTTCAGTAGAGCTCCCATGCTGACTTTTTGAGCTTGCTCTATGATTTGAGGGGGCCAGGTGGCCTGGACATTGGGATCGGAGAAGTGATAAATTCCCAGAAGGGCATGTACCCCAACTTCATGTCTAATGTCAGTGGCAGGCAACTGCTTATTCTGTAGTGCAACCTAATCAGCCATCTTTCTCCAGATACCCTCGACAACTGCAAATTGTACAGGTTGAAATAGGATTTGAGCTAAGTGCTTAATATCAAATGGAGCAAGCAGATCAGTATTCAGCGCTGTAATAATTTGCATGACTTCAGGAGAACCAAGCCCATACTGTGCCACTTTGGATTGTAAATCCTGTACAAGCCTCCATGCAATAACATCATGTTTATCATGTTGACCTTTATTTGGGACAGCCTTAAACATGGGATAGGCTTGGACATCCCCTTGTTGGGTGTTACTTTGAACCTTGAACCACTGGCACAGCCTCTTGAGGCATTATAAGAACCTTCTGATCCTGCATAGATTCCCCTGTTCTGTCTGGCATTCCCACTTTGTCTAATAGGTCCCTGTTGCACACCTCTAGAGCCCACAATTTAGCCGACTCCCAGAAACGCCTGCAGTTTCTTGGATTGACAGTTATGGTACAGTCCGGGAGTATCCAAGTATGGCTCTGCAGCAACCGTTTCTTCTGCCACCTGGCTACCGTTGCCTTCCGCCCTGGGTCAAGTGTGCCCTCTGTATCTGTGTGTGACTGCCCATTATGTTCTCCCGCAGGTTTGCAAGGAAACAAGGAAACATTGAATTTTCTTACTTGGACTATGAACTGATATAAGAAATGGGGGGGGGGGGGGGGGGGGGGTTTTAGTGGGTCAAGTTCTCTCTGGAGGTTGGGTTCAGTTAGAGGATGGCAAGATAGTAGTTCCTGCCAAGTTAGTATGTGAGGGAGGAACATAGCAAGACTCACTAGGAAGCAGGTCCATTATATAAATTTCTGCATCAGAGATTGGTCAGAAAGTATTTATATTCAACAGTCAGGCAGGTAACACAACAATGTGAAATGTGTTTGAAAATAATCACAGTATTCGTAATTGAATACAGTTGGGACAGATTGGAAAGTGGAATACTCTGGGGGACCACTGGCAGATTGATTTTTCTGAACTACACAGAAAAAAGGGGTATAGACATTTACTGGTATTAACAGATACCCTCTCTGTATGGCCAGAAGCATTCCCTTGTCAAACAAATAAAGCTAGAGAAGTTTCAAAGGACTTGCTACATGAAATAATATGGATATTTGGGGTATCTTCTGTAATATTCTCGGATCAGGGAACACATTTCATTGGTGAAATTATACTACAGATTATCAAGGCATTAGGAATTGATTGGCAGTTGCATACTCCTAATAGACCACACGTGAGTGGACAGGTAGAGAAAATGAATCATCTAATTAAACAGCAAATTGCTAAAATTTGTCAAGAAAGCAATATGTACTGATACCAGTCATTACCTTTGGCCGTGCTAAGAATACGAACCAAGCCATGGGCCAAAGAAGGCTTAAGTCCTTTTGAAATTTTATATGGCAGACCATACTACAAGCTATATCAAGGAGAAGATATGAATCAGGTGGGAGAACAATATTTGACACAATATTTAATAGCCCTAAGCAAACAGTTAGATGGAATTAATATGTGCTAGAAATAAGGGCAAGAGGACTAGATAATCCCATTCATCCGCTTAACCCTGGGGACTGCGTATATGTGAAGAATTTTTCAGGAGACCCCCTTCAAGAAAAATGGCATGGACCTTAAAAGGTGCTGCTGACTGTCACTGTTAATACCGGGAGTGGAGAGATGCAGCAACACACAAATTCAGCAAGAGCAGGCAAAAGAAGTAACTTTATTAAATTCTAACCCCATTTTATATACCCTAGCCCCATAGGGCGATTGGTCAGTGATCACCCATATCCTAGGGTGATTGCCTAAAGTCCTTCAACACCCATTTCAAAATATTTTTCCAACGTGCCATAAACAGAACTTAGCAAAACAGCAGGTGTTGGTCCACCTTACAAAAACCATCCTACTGTTTCTCATAACATGTGTGAGAAAGGCAGGACTCTCACCGAATATTGTGAGAACCTGAGAAAATCCCTCTGCTAGCAGCTTTTCAGCATCCATAGCTAACCACCTTCACTACAGTTAAAATCAAGGAGAGACCTGCCTGGATCCACTACTCTCGAGTGAAGAGGGCTCTGAATAAAGAGTGGACATCTGAACCTGCAGGACCACTTAAGTTAAAATTGTGGAGGAAGTAAAATGGGAGTCAGCCTGCTTAATAACTTCGGTTATTGAGTTTTTCACTGCATCACCATCTTGTCCTGTCACTAGTTGCCTGGAAGAAGAGCCCGACCCCCACCTGACTACAACCTCTATTCAGGTAATTGTAGAGAGCAACAAGGTCCCCCCTGAGTCTCCTCTTCTCCAGGCTACACAGCCCCAGCTCCCTCAGCCTCTCCTCATAAGACTTTCCTTCTAGTCCCTTCACAAATCAAGTTTGTACTAAATCGATCCTTGCTTTGTGGCTCTGAGCTGGACCCTCTGAAGCAGTTCCCCATCCTTCTTGAACTGAGGGGCCCAGAACTGGACATAATATTCCAGATGCAGTCTCACCAGGGCTGAGTAGAGGAGGAGGAGAACCTCTCTTGACCTACTAAGCATACCTCTACTAATACACCCCAGGATGCCATTTGCCTTCTTGGCCACGAAGGTACACTGATGGCTCATGGTCATCCTGCTGTCCACCAGGACCCCCAGGGCCTTTTCCCCCATGCTACTCTCTAACAAGTCAATCCCCAACCTATACTGGTACATGGGGTTATTCT
>JANVCC010004457.1:0-45107 GCA_025345505.1 Todiramphus chloris collaris | reverse complement strand
AAAAAAAAAAAACCAACCCAAAACCAAAACCAAAACCAAAACAAACCCCCTCCATTATATGCAGGTCTAGATTATAAAGTTCCAGAAAAAAATTTAAGTGAACATGTTAAACTTTAGCCAAATAGCACTAGGGGGTTTTATGACATAAAAAGCTGTATCAGAGAAAATTCAAATGCGTGGTTTCCAAAATAGAGGGAATTTAGTCTGAAGCTTTTACATTTCTGGATGTCTCAGGAAGTGTATACTCTGCTTACAGATCCACTCTACAGCATTTCTTTGTGTTTGATGTGTCTGGGACATCTTACCTGTTCAGTGCTTATGTGCTGTATGGTTTCTTCCCAGATTTCTGTCTTAGAAAGCCCAAGATGATGTATGGGAACTGTAGTCCTGCTAAATAGAATATTACTTATTTGCTTGTAAGAGGAAATTCATTCTTGGAAAGAAGCAAGATTTTTGGAGGGGTTTTTTTGGCATGTTTTTGTTTTGTTTTGTTTGTTTTGTTTTGTTTTGTTTTGTGGGTTTTTTTGTTGTTGTTGTTGGTTTTTGTGTTTTTTGTGGTTTTTTTGGTTTTGGTTTTGGTTTTTTAATGTGGGGAAATTACAAGTCCTTAATTTACTGTTACTTCTTACAGAAATATGCTTTTTGTAATATTAGCAGCAAACATATAGTGTTATTTGGAAACTATCTGAAACTCTGAATTTGCATCTGAAGTGAGTTAGTGACATGTGTTAAAAGACAACAGTAACCGTGTTATGTAGGGTGCTGACAAAGAACATTGTATTTCATGACTACATCTTCTTGGCTCAAGAATGGTAAAAGTATGTAAATAATAATTAAAAAACAAGTCTATTTCATTTGACCTATGAGATCAAGGAAACTGTAGTTAATCAGGAATAGTATTTTCCTGTGGAAATACCTATATGCTGTAAACATGTTTTTTTCTTCTAACTGTGCTATTCTAATTAAGCCTTTTCTCATTTATGACAGTTTTCAGGTATATCAATGATGATTCACAATCATGGACTGGTTTAATCTGAAGGGAACGTCTGGGGTCATATTGGCTATATCCTTGCTCCTGTTGCACCCCAGCTCAAAAACAGGTTCAATTTTGAAGTTACATTTAGTTGTGGAGCAATTTGTGCATACCGTTTTTTAATGTCTCCAAGGATGGAGAGCCCACAGCCTTTATGGACAACTCCATTATTTGTCCACCCTCTTGGCAAAGAGTTAGTTCCTTGTGTCTACTTGCACTTAATTTAATGTACTACAACTTGTGGCTGTTGCCCTTTACCTTCTGCTGTGCACCTTCAGAAAGAGTATGGCCCATCTTCTCTGTAACCAACCATGCATTAGGTAGTTGAATATAATAATATTTGGATCCCTCAACAGCTGCCTTACGCAGGCCAAACAAGCTTTTCAGTACCTCCTTTTTTATTGTGTGCTTCCAAACCTGGCTGCCCCAGTGACCCTCTGCCAGACTCATACTAGTGCAGCAATGTTTTTCTGTTTCCTGGGGACACAAAACTGGACACAGGGTTCCTGATGTGGGCTCACAAGTACTGTATGTAACATGAGGTATGAAGTATAACTACTAGCACGTTAGTCTGCTCATGTCCTCTTTGCAAGCTTTCTTAGTTAACCCAATAGTGTTTCATAACCATCAAACCTGATGTAAGATTGATATAGGTACACTCATGAAGGACATGGCCAGGCATTGCTGACATTGCTAACAAGTTCTGTATCACCTGAATGGCAGTGAAATCTGGTATCAAAGTTTTTTCTACATATGCTGTCAGCCTTCCACTGACCTACATTGCCTGATGAAAAAAAGCAGGGGTGCCATATGTTGTTCAGAAATGATCTGTCTGAGAGTTTTCAGGACTGTAAATGCTCTTTTGACCAACTGACCCTATTACTTCAGATGACTCAAAAGCAAGGATGGAAAACAAGTCAAGGACATGAGCTTGTCCTCTGCAGACCAAAGGGTGCAGGGAGTGTGTTCAAAGTCTTCAGTTTGTGTTCCAGGGAGGTAGGAAATATTTTTCGTGGATTCAAATTGATTCTGTAAGGATGTGTGTCGTCCCAGAACACTGGTGGAAAAATTGTGCAACTTTGTTTCTTCTATTCAAAACCAGTGCATAATGAAACTGTGTTTGAAGATAGGGAGATTGGTAATTTAGAATTAAATTGACATTCTCTGAATGTTGCTAGATACATTCTATGGTGCCTGGAGAACTGAGGAGTTAGCCTACTGGCTCTTGTTATCTCTTGCTGGCTTATGTTCTCTTCTGTTGTACTTTTCTTGGTGAAAATAGCACATCAGAGCTCTTGCAGTATAGACCAGTATAACCATTTCTTTTTTGGGTGGTGGGGAGACAGAAGGAAAAGGGAAAGCAGAAAATTAGCATCTCTCTGATAAGATGAAATGCTCTGTCTTGCAAGGATTTTTGCATTCAGAAACAGTTAACATTCAGAAAGCTTCCTAAAGCATTCAATGTGTCCAGAAACAGGAGAGTTATATTTCTGGATCTGCAGTATAATCTTCTGTCTTTTTAATCACAGAAAATAAAATCTCATTTGTAATTTTGGCCCTCTAATATTAGCTGTAACAGTAATGTTGTGAAATTGCCTTAGGGAAAAATTTGTATTAGATGATGCCACACGTTTTACACTTTACAGACCATTCCTTTCCTCCTGTAAGTGTCCTGTGGCTCGCTGCTAATGCACTATAGTATGGCAGCAGTTACTCAAAAACCGTTGCAGAAAGCTGTAGCGGAAGAGGGACCTTTTTCTCCAAGAGAGGGCAGTGTGTATTTGCTAAACAGTTTACCGAGTTTACCGAGTTGTGCATCATTACACAACGTTCCCTTTCCGAAGGCAAATTGCAGAAAAGGACACTACAAACCAGTCCTCCTTTTGGTTCTTTCTCTTTTTCATTACTGTTCCGGGGAGCATGAATGCCTTTTGAATGAAGATTTTTAAAAAGGAAATATATGGTTTCCATATACCAGAATGGGAGACAATGTGAGAGGGTCATCTTTATATGGCCAAAATAAACTTGCTGTTGGAAATGCATAGATATATACAAAAACAATCAAACCAAAACAAACAACCAACCAAAAAACACCAAAAATATCTTACAACCCTATTTCCTTCCATACACATGCACATAGTCTCATCCTTTCCACCACCAAAGAATAGTAAATGTGTCCTTTAATCAAATATACCAGGAGATAGCATCTCAGCTTGACAAGTTTTATAGTTAGGTTTAGGTGGTGATGGTTTAGGTAACATAATCTTAGCCAGCTGGGGAACCTCACAAAAAAAAAAAAAAGAAAAACCAACACAATCTTAAGTTAGTTGTAGGTATGTAATTAAGAATTTGGACAATGACTTGAATATAGCACAAATCACCTCAGAATTGTAGTGGAGAAAAGAAAGCAATCGAGTACAATATTTGCATGATGTGGACATGTTTTTTCAGTGGTCATATAAATAAAAAAGTGGTCATAATAAATAAAAAAAAGTGGTCGTAAAAAAGTGGCTGGATAAAGGTTAGTGCTCTCTGAACCTTTAATTCAGTGAAATTGCCTAAAATCCAAGAAAACTCCATGTGTAGCTTGTAACAGCAATAAGGACATTTGTACATGACACTTTTTGGAAGATCAACTACCAGATGTTAGAACTGTATCTTAAGATAGCCATTTTTGTCAGCTGGCCAATGTTACAGGCTTTCTCTGAAATTTACTTACTACTACTTAAATAAAAGCATTGATTGAAAAATGAAAAAAATAAGTCTCATGCAGAAACTTGACAGTAGAAATTTCTTTATAGCTTTACATTGTTTGAAGTAGAGCAGGTTTTAATGTTCTTTGTGAGTTGGTTTGTTTGTTTGTTTATTTATTATTATTATTATTATTCCCTTAAACTACAAGAGTTTTAAATTAAAAGAGTAATTTTGAATTCTTCGTTTAGTTTAGTTTAGTTTTGCATCTAGGTGACATAAAACAAATGATACCTAGAGGTATTCTGTGAAATGTTTTGTTTCTGTTTCTGTGTTCCCCACCATTTTCAGTACGAACGTGGAAAATATTGACCTGAAAAATAAAACAACCAAAAAACCAGGATTGGGAACTCTCCATTCTAAAAGAATATATCTGAATTTTTGATAGAATGTCTTGTAAAAGATTATGTATTTCATTTTTATTTTTTAATAAAATTAGTCTTTCCTTTGTCATCAAATTCTTCCACCGTGAAGTTATTTTAAAGGGTTACAGAGTGGGGCAGGGGAAAAACAAGATGTTGGCAGATGGATGGAAAATCCAGAACTAAGTATATTTTTTAAAAACAAATTTAACTGAGATATAGGATAAGGTGATACTTTAGTTGGAAATTTAATCTCAAAAATCAGAAATTACATTAAAATCTAAAGTTACACAACCAGTAAAAAATATATTTTGTTAATGATAGGCAATATTTGTGAGAAAAAGTAATTATTTTGGTTAAAGCAGTTGAAGACATTGGAATTATTTGCAGCTAAGGAATGATTATCTGTGCAGTTTTGTTGGCTTTAACTCCTGTTTTTCATGCTAGCATTCACTGAAGACAGAGGTCTTGGTGTCAATGAAATACCTCCATTGTTAATATAACCTTTCTGGAGGTTTATTTTCAACATAAATCACTTCTATGATCTGATTTCCAAATCAGTACCAGAAACTGTTGCTCTGGCTCAACTGCAGAGCTGGGGGGGACTGCAAATGCACAGACAGAAGAAATTTCTTATACTTAATCAGCCGCATCTGCGAAGATGAAGTATTACCAGGCACTTACTACTCTGTATCTTTTCTACCTAACAGAGGGTGTCTTCAAAGACACTTTCCATGTTGGTGTAGTATTTAGAGAGCCCCACTGCCAGAGGACACTGTAGTGAGCTATTATATCTAGTGCTGTTCAGAATCCAGGGTCCTCTGGAAGAAAAAGCCGCCCAACAGCTCCTGTCATTCGAGTTTGTTTATTCTGAAAAAAGGTAAATTGCTGATATTTCCAGTTACATTATTTTGTAACTTGTTTTGATGTAGCAAGAACATGCCATGAGATATACTTCCTCAAAGTGAAAGTGTTCCCTGTGGCATAAAGTTAGTCATCTAGCTAGATCTCTGCCTACTTGCTTCCCTTCCTTAAAATGTACTCTTGAAATTATAAAAGTATTAATATTCTTTGAATCATTCAAGGTGTTCAAGCCAGCCTTGCAGGTCTTTGTTGTGTTTTTAGGCACTATTTCTCCTATCTCAGCAGGAAAAGTCACATGGATCTAAAAACTCCTCCTCATCTTTCCTGTCTCCCCTTTTTTGCAAAGGTGTTTTAAACTTAAATGTTAGAGAATGTATCCCCCCCACCACCAAAGCCTTGTTGTTTTGAATAAGGCATCTAAACTTATCTGCTTGAACAACAAAACTGGATTCATCATGCTGTAAGACTGGAGGCTTGCCAATGTGATGCCCATCTACAAGAAGGTCCGGAAGAAGGATTCAGGGAACCACAGACCTATTAGTCTGACCTTGGTACCTGGAAAAATTAGAGAGAGATTCATCTTGAGTGTGCTCACATGGCAAGTGCGGGACAGCCAGGGGATCAGGCCAAGCAAGCATGGTGTCAGGAAAGGCAGGTCTCATTCAATATCTTTATCAATGATCTAGATGATGCAGTGATCTTAGAGGTCTTTTCTAACTGTGATAATTCTGTGATTCTGTGATACATAACATCAACAGAGTTACTTCATAGCTATGACTGATTATAGCAGACATCCTAATATTCTTTTTAGTAAATCTTGAGATAATAAGACACAAAATAGATAGCCTCCTTAACTTGCCAGAAGTTGAAAAGCAATTAGATTCAGATGACTCATTTGATACAAAGCTCTTATAGTAAATAATTCCTAACAATTTTATTTTTAGTATCTAACTGTGATCTATGTATTCCTAAATGCAAAAGTCCTATTGGCAAAAACACATGAAAAACCTCTTTGAAAACTGAGAAGACATGAAGAGGAAACTATCCTGATTGAATATCATCACAGAGGCTGAAGTGTCCATGGTATACACAGACCACTGCCTAAAGGTAGCTGTAGTCATTACATGAAGCAAAAATAGTGTTCAAACAAAAATATAAAAATATAAAAGTTGACAAAATGAGCCCAGTATAAGAAACAGCTACAATAGAACAAATTCATGCTGGTGATGACATTTCACTGACATCTAATCATCAGTGAGGTAAACTGTACAAGAATCAAAGGAAACTGTCCAGTCTTCCATCATTTCCATCAACATAATACCACCAATAAGCTTTACTATCAACCTGAACTGCCTCAATGAAATGGACAATAAAAAGTTGTTTAGAAGTTATTATGAATACAAAAACTTACCAGATATTGCACCATTAAAAACTTCCCATGATAACTATCTATAAACTGGTATTTTTTTCTTTTGTATTTGTATGCATCTTGTCCACCATCAGAAATAACTGGAAGAATGTTGTGAAATGTTGGAAACTTCAAGATGTTCCCAAGACACTCTTGTCCTCAGTCTGAATTGTAAATATGTGAAAGATCAGTGCACTGTGCTGGTTTGTTCTAAAGAAAAACTCTAACCTCTAGCTTCACTGGCTCATCTTGTCACAAGTGATCTAAGCATGGTAAAATTACAAGTGTGGGAAAAAAATTCAGTATATGGATTTCCAGCTAAAGAGAAGTTTACAAGCAGACAGATAAATTCTCCTATTCCTTAATTGTGAGACTGATTTCATCTTCTGAACTGCTGGGCCAGCTCCATGTAAAAAATATTTTAGTACAGAACAGGTAAACTACCCATATATTCCTGACTCCCTCTATTCCAGGCACTGAAGTAGCATAAGTAGGAGAAATTTTACTCATAATATATTAAAATCAATATTTGATCAATAATTGATTAATATTTCCTCTCTGGACATCTAACTCCAAGTTTTTCATCAGGTTCTTCTCCTTGAGTTAGAGTTGAAGGTGAATGATATTGATAGAAAGAACCAGTAATACACTAGGCATATGAAGTGAGAAGGGTAAGTGGCATTGCTTCGTTTGGCCGAAATATTCAAGGTAAGAAATTGAAAACTAAGTAAGAAATGGATCAGGAATGAAAGCAGTTATTGGAACCAGGGCATTAGCAGAAGAGTGCAACTATGTGTCATGGTTAGTCTTTTAAAATCCTTGATGCCAGGATTTCTAGATTCAAATTTTTAAGGCTTCAGAACAGGTGTGAGCAAGGTTTTTGTCAATCTTTAGTATTTTAATATGTAAACCAAATATTTGTCTTAACCTTTGTCTTTCAGTGCTTCTTGTAAGATGTTAATGGATTAAAATATTCTATTTTAGTAAATCATTTGTCTTATATTTTATTAATAATTTGTGTCACACCCACTGCTTCTGAACTTTCATTCTTTAATAATAATGCCCATAAATCCTCTGAGCAATTTGACTCAATTGTATCAAAAGCAGTGACGTACAAGCCACTGTGATGACTGAAATGATGTCTCATATAGGAACATCCTTTTATAATCAGGATGACCTAGAGCAAAAACTCCTGTACTCTGACTTGAACTGCTGGAAATATTTCCTTACTTGTCGCTGACATTTTATGATGTGTGACTGTTATTAATGGAGTTTTATTTAGGTTTGGGTGCTGTGGCTGTTTCTTATTCACTAGTACTTACTGTCAGTTTTATGGAGTCATATCTGCAGCAATTAAAATCTAGAGGGGGGTCACTGCCTTGCCAATTTCATGGGCAATCCATCTACCTTCTTCCACATGCCACACAGAAAAATTAAGACCCTTCCTTCAAGGATGGTAAAAGAAAGAAATTACAGGAGCAAATTATGAGCTTTACTTTACAGATAATGTTTTTTCTACCCCAGGGCGGTAGCATCATCATCTTCCTTTTGCATCTAGGTAAACTGAACATCAGAGACAGAGACTGAAACAACATACATATTGTCAGAGTTCCAGTCTCCTAAATGACACTACCTTCCTTGAAGTCCTCAGAGACACTCCTTGCCATTATGAGTGTGAAGTGATTCCCCTCAAATGCACAGCACAGACTCACTGACGGATCCCAAAAGAGGGGTAGGTAAAATCATATTCCGTTCCCCTGCTGTGTTTGCAATGAAAGCTGGCTACTGACAGAGGTCCATTAATTATACTGTACAACTGATAGTACAGGAAAACTTGATTTTCCTCTGCTTATGGAAACTGTCAGGCTTGATGACAATGTCTACTAAATAACAGAGAGTTCTTTATATATCTCCTTATGAAGAAAAAAGTACCTGTTTCCCAGTAGTATTCCCTGGTAGTGTATGACACTCTACCCAGTGCCATTGGATAACTCAGGACTCAAGGCGGTCTCCAGTCTGAACCTCTGTCTGGAGCAGTCCTAGTCATGGGATTAGACCAGGTTTCTCTAAACCTTATCCTATGAGGGCTGAAAACCTTCCAGGGAAGCAGATAGCAACACGTCTGGGCCCTGTCCCTACTGCCCTCATGGAGAAAAAATCTCCCCCTTATCTCCTGCATCTCTTTCTCCCCTGCTCATCCTTCTCCCTAGAGCTGTCCCCAACCCCATTGGCACTGGTGTCAAGGCTTGATTGGGACAGAGCTGCGCATTGCTCCTGCCCCTGTTGCGTGGGGGTCCTTTGGGCTCCTTTCTCTCTCTGGTCCTGGCCCATCTGCGTGGGACACCAGGACTCTATGGAGTATTATCATCTTCTTAGCAGTGACAGAGCTCTTTAGAACCTGCTGGAGTGTTATAGAAGCAAAAGCCAGGATAACTCATGTTATACTTCTATTTGTCTACATGTTTGAGTATATAAATGCAAGAATAAGAAGTACTCCTTTTCAGCTAGAGTTGCCCTTCTAATTTACTGCTTTCCTGGACCTCCCTTGCTGTCACAGGTTTCGGTGCAAAATTCTCTCCTCTTTTCTCTGGTGTTTGATTTCACCTCCTGACTATTGCTTTCTACTATCTCTTTAGTGAGAATAGTTTGTTTTCATAACACGAGTATTAAAAATTTTCCTTGGAGTCTGCAGTATGATTTATTTTCTCATGTCTAAATTTGTGTTTCTTGATTCATGATGTTTAAAAGCTACACAATTTCATTTGCAGTGCCATCTTTGAATGATGAAGTCCTTTCCTAGTCAGAGAGCTGAAACATTTCCTTTGTGTGTGAGACATAGTCTTGTATATCCTGTCTGAACGTTAATGAGAAATCAGATGCTGTGAAATGATACAAAATGTTGAAAAGAGAATAGCACACCTAATTAAGTCCTTAAATTCCTTTTCCATTCTAGGGAAATTATCACCTACCTCTTTTATAGGCTTTGAGCTCTTAGGGAAAATTTTATTGACTTAAAAATAAAATCAGTATAAAACCTGGAGGAGGGATAAGCAAAAAATTCAATACTTCAGTCTTGTAGAGCCTTCAGAAAGACAGGAAATAAACATGTGAAAAGATATATTTTCTGGGTCATGCAGAATACGCTATGAAACAGTGTCTATGTTTACTATCACTTAAGGTCTATCTATTCAGAGAAATGCAGCTCTTCAGTTTCTTCGGCAGGACTACGACTCTCAGGAGCTGCAATTGCAATACCTGGATAGTTTTCAAGCTGTTTTACAAGTTTTCAAGTTTTACAGCAGTAAATAGCTGTTCTCAGAAATAATACGATGGACCAACTAAATATTGCTCATGCATAACAGTTTTCTCTAATTTTAAAGAAAATTACCTGGTTTGTTATTCTTAGGTGAGTTTACACACAACAAAATGATACATTCACCTTATTCTTTCCCCCCCACTATTGTGATGTTCTGACACTTTATGTGATTTCCTGTGAGAAATCATATCTAAAGAAAAAGAGACTAGGATGTTGAGTGACCCAGAGCTTCTTGTATTCCAGATGAATACGGAACTATTCTGGTTGGTTGGGCAGTAGAGAGTGAGAGAGACTTACTGCTCATGGACAAAACAGCAAATAAATAAGCTAAATTTCTGAAACCTCTTTATGTAGTGATGTAGAAGGCAGTTTTATTCTTATGTTTGTTACATCATTCTCTGGATGTGCCTCTGAACTCTTCAATTGATGGACCCTAAAAGCAAGGAATCTGCTTCTCAAGATAAATCTTGATATTATTCCATTCTGTAAATCTATACATGGCAAATTACTAAATGTCATTTGTTCTAATTGCAAGATTTGCATTGTAAATGTTAGACATGTTTGAAGCCCAATTAGATGACATTTCAGGAGTAAGCTGGCATGTACCAGTCTTTATTGTTGTTTTGGAGGGCCAGCACTACAGAGGGAGAGCAATATGATTTAAACAATGGTGGTGTTCTTGGCTTTTGATAATGAAGCAAAACCCTGAGCATCATGCCAGTGGGAGTGTGAAAGTGAGGGCTCCATTTATAAGCACTGTGTGGAAAAGTCTGCAAAACAAAAGGATCCATTACACTCAAGAATGCCTGAGAAAATAACATTCTTTTATCTTTCCCATTGTTCCTCCAACACAGTACCTACAGGTGGTATCAGTCTGGTTTTGGTAGTATTATTTATCAAAGATACACAGCTATTCTTCAGTGTGTAATTAAATATAACATTAATCAATATACCTACTTACCATAGATCAAGACTTCAATCTTAAAGTCCTTTATCTTCTGAAGAATTTAAAGGACTTACCTCCTATGAATATTTTTTTTTTTCTGTCCATTTTCATCCTCCAACTCTTAGATTATAGTCTCTTTTCCTTTCTAATTACATTTTCACTCTCTTTCATCCACTGTATGGGGGTTGGTGTTGTTGAGGGAGTGTAGGGAGTATTTTTAAAGCCTTTTTACAGACTTCTCTGACCTTTTCTTCTTCTGACTGATAATATTTGGCTGTGAATATTTTTTTACAATATTAATTCTTATGTGTTTCCCTACCTTCACCATGCTGTTTTTTGGGTTAATTTCAGCTTCCTTCTGCAATTATCTTAAGACATATTTACATGGAGTTGAGGACAAATTCAATTCTTGCAACTTCTGAGCAGTTGCTTTGCTGTGCTACGCGTAAGTGTTGTACTGCCCAGGGCAATTCTGGAAAGTGCTTATAGCAGGTGTATTATACAAATGAGCTTTTCACTGGTGCACTAAATTGTTTCTTTTCCTGCCGTGCTTTGTCACAATACAGATACAAAAAAAACCCCAATCCTGGGGTTATGTTCAGTAGCTTTTAGGGTGGACTTTGGCAATTAAAGGGTTCCTAGCTGTGATTTATTGGTGGAAAGCATACATATACTCCTGAGCACCAAGCAATGAAGACTAGGATGCTGGCAAATTAGGTGGATCAGTGATGATAATACCTGTTTTTAAAGATGATTCAGTTTAGAGAGAGATAGAACACAGCTGTGAAAAGCATTTAGGAGTATTAAACCTTTTATGAACTATCTGTATGACTGTCATTACTCTTCATAATCTCAAAACTTGGAAGTCCTTTTGTAATTCTGAGTTACTGATTACCATCACAGCTTCTTATGAAACAGTCAACAGAGCCATTGTATTGCCATCATATTAACCATTTAAAAATACAATGTTAGCAGCAAAATGTTCCATTTGATTATTTGTCTCATGTGGTTAAATCACACTTTTTACCCTATATTGATAGAAATGTATTATGTTGTACTAAGTTTGATATTAGTTTTAAAATATTACATTACTTCTTAATGAATATTCTAATAAATTTCTCTTAAATTTGGAAAGGAAATTACATCTGTCATATTTTTCACAGTGTAAAATTATTAACTTTCCACGCTAATAATGCAGAAATTTTAGCATCAAATAAAACCTAACTAATTTTGAATGTCAGGTATTTGATTAGTCTCCATAGTCTTAGGAAATACAGGTTTGATTGGAAATGCAAATGACCATGAAAGAACTAAGTGCAGACTGATCTTTTGTAAGGAAGGTTAGCAAGGTTGGGTACTGGACTACTAAGCTTTTAGTGTCTATACCAGCACAGTTCTGGACAGCTTCGCACAGTACAGTGTGCTACTCCAGTAAAATTTGAATTACCCCTTGAGATGCAAAAGCAAGGGCATTACAATTAGATGTCTGCAGAGTGGAAAGCAATAAACAACATGTCGCAAAACCTTAACTGGAACAATGCCATATTTTCTGAGATCATTAATTCCTTATCTGCTGTGTGCATGCCTCCTAACCAGGCTCTTTTATTTACTTCATATTCATCAGTTTTAGTCTCTGTTGCACTGTTGCAGTCTGTAGATGCAGATTAAAAATGCTCTGTTTATTGAATTCCAGGAAAAGCATATATTTTTATCTGAGAAATGGAAAATAAAGCAGCCATGTAATTTTTACATTTAAAGCTTGGTTTTTTTTGACAGAAACCTGATGAATGCAAACTTCAGCCCACAGCTGTCAAAGCAGACTTACTCTTCTCTTGACAATCACAATTCTGAAGAACATTTTCTTCTTTCCTAGTGCTCTTTATCTTAGAAACAGGAAAGCTGTGTCATGGTTTACTCATTATACACTGCATTATTATAGACGAGACATTTCTCAAAAAAATGTCCCTCGATGGGAGCATGGGCTTCCTAGATTGCCAACAAGCATGCCAGTTAATGGCAGTTCTAGCAGTGATTCTTGTGTTACCAACACTCGTCCACTATGAACTGCGTATGAACTTTGTAAAAATAGCTTAACAGCTGTGCAGCATCAGCAGCTTAGGTTTTGGGTACAAACACCTAATCATACAGCTCTTCTATTAAGTTCAGTGAAACTGCTACCTGATAAAACAATTAAACCTCAATTTCGCACATAGTTGTATTTGTGTGTAAGCTCCAGTTTTGGAGATGAGAGGATCTGAATAACATCAAAATGAGCCAAATACCAGCTTTCTGGGATGATTTTCTAACCTTCTGGGTTGTATATTAGGACTGTAAATGGGAATTTTGGGTCATGTGAAGTGTTGGTTATGGATCCTTGGGTATTTAAGCAAATGAAAAAGATGCTTCTTAACATAAATTTTAAAGAAAATTAAAGTATCAGAGAAAAATTCTAATTCTGCTAAATGCTCTATTAATGGTCTTCATCAGAAAGAGGTTTTTACACCTAACATTTTTTTTCTATGAATGTGTTTGTATTAATGAAGATTGTAAAACATTATAACTCATAGATGTTCCCGAAAAAAGACAAAGGATTGCTGCTTCTCTTTTAAGTTATGATTGATCTGGTAATTTTACTATAGATTTAATGTTGAATTTACCTCTCTGAGGTAACTTCAGAGTTATTGTCTTTCAATAAAAACTACATTAAGGTCTTTATTAACTTTTAACAAATAATCAGACTTTTGTGAAATATCATAAAAAATCAGACTTTTAGGAAATATCTTAGCTTATGTTCTCTTGGCTCGTAATTATTCCTAAGTGACATTATATATAAAGAGAAGACTTATAGCCTAGACAAATGAAGAGGCTTTTCTTTCTTCTGATTTGCCCACTGAGTCAGGGCTTTGGTCAAAATTTCACCTTACTCTTTCCCCAATGCTGAGGCTGAAGATCAGCTGTTCAGAGATGTCTCAGGGTGTCAGCAATCAAATGCCTACACTCCCACTGAAGGTGAGTATGAAACAAGATGAACTGGAGCTGAGAACTGAAATACTCTTAATGCCAGGACTGTAAATTTAATGATTCATTAGAGCTGAGATCCACTAACTTCCAGACAACCTTCTGTTATGGAATTAAGAATAAGATCACAGTTAGGCTTTTAATTTATTTTCATTTACTATAATATTTGATAACTTGCTTTTTTTTTTTTTTTTTTTTTGTGGTTAGTATAATCTGGTTTAGATACTGATATGTATGAGTGATGAATCTGACGTCACAGCTGTCAGGGTCATTGTCATGATAATAGCAATATTGCAAGTGTTGCAGAAACCGGAGAAGAGAGACATGGATCTAATTTAAAGAACAGCAAGGACCATAGGCAATTTTACGAATAAATTATTTCTTAAGGTATATAAAAATAAATGGATTTTTTTTTTTTTAATATATACAGATGTTAAATCATTGAGAATTAATAAAGACATCAACAAGCCCAAGTAATGTGTCTTCTTCAGGTAAGCAAACAAGATTGGGGCAGGGAGGAAGGTAAAAAAAAGTTTGATAGATTAACCTCATAAAATAAACATGGATTTTTCAAGTGGCATTTATGTGCATTTATATTGTTTGTTAATAATTCTAATATGGAGGATAGATGCTTTTCCAGTTTGCATACAACTACTGTTAATGCAACATAGCTATGAAGGCACTCTCATGTTCTGATACTCACCAAATACTAATCTGATAACAAATTGCTTGGATTTTGGACATTAAAGACATCACTTCTCTTCCACTTTGTACAATGGCATATTTTATCAAAAACTGGTTTATGGATTCAAGGGCTGATGTTTCCCTTAATGTATGATTGTTGTTGTAATTACAGTGAATTATATCTTGCATGAGTGGATATGTATTCAGACATTAGCACTTACACTGGATAATCAGTTTAACTGTAAAATAAATAAATGTGCCTTTGAAAGGAAAAAACCAAACCCTGCCAAAAGACCCAAATCCAAAGAAATAAGCTACCACTGATAAATTACATCTTTTCTCTCTCCCTTTTCATTCTGTCAGCACTCTCTTTTCCATTCTCTGGAATGTTCCTAAAGTGATTTTTTACAAAGCCTTCAAAACTGTCTTGTTACCTTCTAGTTAATGTATAGCAACATGAAAAATCCTTGGTAAGCCATTTATACATCTTCAGTTTTCAGTCACTCTGTCTGCCTTCTGACAGGCTTGACTATTTCTTTCAAGCATTCCTCATTAAATCATGTGTTAATAAAAAAAAGAATTGATGTTTCTTATATTGACGTTTCTGTATAACTGGTGGTTAAGCTATGCTGGGTCAAATTCTACTACCACTGCAAATCCAAAGCATCTCTGTCAAGTTCAGGACAAACTGCACTTTCATCCTCTGCTTGATAACTCAAAGTACTCCCTCTCCTCCTAAGTGGAACCTTTTCATGTTTTTGGAGAAGAGGTATGCAGTGTACTCAGACTGATTTTACAACTTTTTATACTAGCTCTGATTTCCCATCATACCTAATTAGTACATATTTTGAGATGGAAATCTATTTACAAGCTTGTGGTAGCCCTTCTAGAACAAATGTGGTGGTTATAGAATAACAAACCTATTCAGCAGAAAGAAAATCAAAGAACATATCTTCCAGCTTCTTACTATCTTACTTACATAGTGAGCCAAATCTTGCCCACTTCTCCAGGTGTCTGAAAAGCTCAAGAAGGTGAAACTCATCACCACTTACCTCCATTCTCAGGTTTGGCACTTGCATACTCTGTTCTGAGAACATATTTCTAAATACCTTTTTATTCCCTCTTTCTCATTTTTCCTTTTTGTAACAATGGCATCTATTTGCTGGAGGAGAGGCAAGACACTGCTTCCAACAACAACCTTGAATACTTTTCTTTCCTTAAAAGGCAGATGAATGGATGCAGGTCAATGGGTATGATATAGGTGAGTACTGAATAAAAAGAAACCTTTCCCTTTTCCAGACAAGGAGGTAGCACCCTTCCATCACTGCAAGCCCTTGACCTGACATCCAGCTCCCCTCAGGACACTATGTGTAAACCGTGTTTGAGTTAATGTCCTGGGAGTCATTTCTGATAAATTCCCAGGTCTGTGCTCTGTTTTGCTCAGAAATGGAAAAGTCATGTTCCCTGAGCATGCAAAGGGCTCATTGACTCTGTTATGTCCCAATACAGGATGGGCAAGATCATGGCAGAAACTTGTGGCAGCATTGGGCAGTTAAGAAACAAGCTTGCCAGCCCTCTTTTATCTCTGTGTCTGTGCAGATGGATAGTTGTCTAACCAGGCACTTGCAAAGTACTTCCTTAGGACTGGACCTTCAGACCAGTGACTACTCAGTTCTGTGTGACTTGGGTTAAGTATGTTTTCTACAGAGAACCATAAAACTATAATCACATCAGTCCAAGAGGAACAAGAGGTCTGAGATCTGGTACTTTTAATGCTTGTTTCACAGACTTGGTGTTTCCATCTTTCTGGTTTAGTCCATTTTTCAAAATCTGATTAAACACAGACACTGTTCTATCTTGAGCCACAATATATCTGAAGATCTGAAGATCTGACGCTATCTGAAGATATATTGATCATAAAACAAGCCAGCTTGAATGCCTGCTTTATATATATATTATTAAAGGGAGGGGGAAAAAGACAAAGTTGTGAACTAATTCTACTGTTGCTGCTGTGTTGCAAGTGCATAAGTAACAAATCAGATTGGATAATCAAATATCACTGCATTGGTGGAGAAAACAATACTCCAAAAGTAAAAAAAACCCAACCCAACCAAACACAACAAACAACCCAGCACTCTTTCATTTTATAATGAATAAATGCTATTCCCAATCTCTTAAAGATTTTTTGAGTGCTGACAGGGAAGGTGTTTCACAGTTAAGGTGCTAGCTTAATTTATTGACCTGTGGTATCAAACAAGGTGAGAATTGAAAGTTATTAAATCATTAGCAGATATGTCCTCAGCCACTGTGAGATACATATATATATATGTATGTATGTATATGTACAGATACATGCTCACAATTTTGCTTTCAGATACCTACCCTGTTCTCACAATGGACTGACTCCACTGATGCCTTCCTTATATCTAGGTTTTGCTGAGCATGGAAAGCAAAGTACACAGACTACAGGATTTTCAAATTATGCAAAAAAAATCATAAGTGAATTTCTAGGTGAGTTGTAAGTGGCCAATACAAGGAAGTAATACATCCAAAACCTAGCATCTTTTTAGCAGGCTTAAGAAGTGGATGAACTACCACAAATATAGTTCAGAGCCTCACTACTCATCAGCCTAAAGGATGGTGTTTTTCCATTAAGAAATGTCAGGTTGTCATGGGTGGCATATTGCACAATGTCCATCCAAAAGATGAAACCAAGATAGGAAGGCAACAATGTTCAGATTATCTTTATTCTACTTACATGCATATTTTTCCTAAGTTCTAGTCAAAGGTATCTGTTTCTTAGTGATTCTTCATTGTTCTTCTGAAGATACTTTTTGCTTAGCTGAGGAAAAAGCTTGTAAGTGGCATGTAGCCTTTCTTTTTAGTAAATCACATATATGATATTCTGCAAACTTTAGATTGACTTTTGAAAACAGTATTTGGTATTCTATTGAAAATCACAGACAAATAATCATGTGTATATGTGTAATATGACATGTGAAATATGTGTATGGTTATTAAAATGTATGAAATATGGGTATGGGTATTATGTGTATGTATATGTGAAATATGCATATGGTTATTAAAAATATAGACTGGTTTAGAGATCCCAGGTGATATTTTGAAGGTTAGGATTCAAGATTTCCAGCAGTAGAAAATACTGTTTAATGTAAAATATAAATGACATGCTATTGTATTGTGGTGAATCAGATAATACAGCAAGTTGCAAAGGTGGATTCCAGCAGTTTCCAGCAGAAGGAATTCAGTGATGATAATTTACACCAGTCGGGGCCTGGTTTTATAGGTTTAATATGTCAATTTTTATTCTTATGTTCTTAGCTCAAGGCTCATTTTTCTAAGTGCCAGCTCAAATCACAGTGGTGCAGACACATACTAAGAGCGATATTGCAATACAGGTAAGACAGAGAGATGACAAAAAGGCACCGTGGGATTTAAAACTGTGGCAGGAATGTAATTCAGATCTTATGACATCTCTTTCAATGTTGTTGCTGGGGTTTGACGAACTCCTCAATTGAAAGTGAGCTCCTAGTTCTTCAAATAGTATTATTGAATGAACTTTTAATCAAACAACATATTATTATTATTGAAAAGTGGGGAAATTGAAGCATAAGGAAGGGATAACTCAGGGTTATCCAGGCAATACACAGCAGAGAAGTATTCAGTTAGTATGTAATTGTCCACTTTTTAGTTTTCACTAGTCCAGTCCTCTGATTTTAACCATGAAGACTGCCCTTACTTAGAAGATGCATGACTTAATTTAGAAAAAGATTTGGAAAATGAGGACATGATGTATTGGGTCACATTAGATTTGCATTTTGTGTCCCAACAGTAAGCTACCTCTCAGGGATTTTGTACTGAGCAAGTATTTTGGGTATTGGAGCATTTTCTTTTTGATATTTTATTTCCACAGAATTCAACAATGAAGTATCATTGCAGGATGTTCTTTCTCCAAAGCCTACCTGTTTTCCTCTTATAACACTTACCATTGGTCTTCCCATATGTTATCTGTAGATATTAAAATAATATTGACAAGGAGAAAACCTGCAGTGTGAAAGAGAGAAATCACTCGTTAGCTGTGATAAAAAACTTTTTTTTTTTAAAGTATTAACATATTTCTATATATTTGAAAACCTGTGTTTCAGAGACACATAGCATCTCTTTTGTTCTGCCTGCTGATGATCCAGCAATGCTTTCTAACTCCATAGGATCAGCAGGATATAGAGGTACCGTGGTTGGCTATGCTTAAATTATTGCTTATTTCCTTTGGACCTCTGCATTCATCATCTGAATACTTGAAAATAAAAAAGAAAAAAAGGATACTAAATGAAGGAATCTTACTGTCTTTTTATTTGTGTGTGTGAATTTGTGTGTTAAAATACATATTAATGAAACAACCTTCCCCCAAAACAGCTAGTAAAAATAAATAGCTACAAGGCCCCAGCAACTGCTAATGTTGCCAGAGGGAAAAGGAACTGTATTCACTTCATCTGAGCACAGAATTACTCCCTGGACAAATTTCCTTTCAAATTATCAGTTCTTTTTGACATGGCTGTCAGAAAAAAAGAGAGCAAAACTTTTAAAATAAAAATTAACTTGCACTTAGCCTTTGACAACAGTGTGCATTACAGTGATTGAACTTTATTAAGAGAATTGTTTGCCAGCTCTATTTGTCTTTCTTTTGGCAGCTCTGGCATAAATATTTAATCTAATTTATGTTCCAAAGTAAAAAACCCCATCTCTATAAAGGCTGAGCAGTACCTGCCCATCATGAAAAAAATGATGCTTATATATTGCTGTGCCATTCACAGTGAAATATCTCTATGTGAAAGCTGGCTGTTCCCTTATAGCCTGAAGCTTTAACCATTTCTTAGTTGGGCTGAAGGAGGAAGCCTATGGTGTTAGAAAAATACACTGAGAAGTTGAACAGATGCCTATCACAGGGAATGTTTTCCTCCAGACAAGGATGCTTTTCTTGCTTTTAACTTAATATTCATCCTTGTTTGCTATATTGTCTCAGAATGGAGAGAAATTAGGTATTTTTCAGTCTATATTTGGGGGTTAACGTATCACTGATTGAGGATGGTAGTGAACATTATAAATAGTACATTCAGATGGGTGTATCAAGGTACCTGATCTCCAGGAGTAGCAACAAAGTACCCATTTTCCAGGGCTTTTTCTGTACATGACCACCTTGGATTCCTGACATTTTGTGTCAAGTAACGCTGAGATCCTTAACCGCATCTTCTATTTATTTCTTTTTTAAGGACTAAATTATGAAATTCAAAACCGGTATAATCCTGAATTTTCTATGTGTAAAGGACTTGGTATGTCCATACATGCAGCTTTTCTCTCTGTTTTTCTGTTGTTTATAATGAGATCATGTTTTTCATTCACAATGAGAGTTCCTTGTGACACATAGGGATGTGAGCCTGAGGCACCAGAAGAATGAAGACTCAATTCCCCTGACAGGGAGGAGACAGTAGTAATGGTTTTACTGCAAAAGCCTTGTCATTTTTCGTAAGTTGTACCAAGTTAAAGACCTCTAAGATTTAAGAGTGTATGAGCACTTCTGATCAGAGCAAGTGTTAATACTTGGCCACGTTGTTTTACATATGGGTTGTTTACAACAAAGGTTTCCTCATTTAGTCAGACCATCTAATGACAGTTCATCTGGGTTGAGCTCTAAGATTGTTCTCTGACCAAACTGTACTGCTAAAGAGAGGAGAAGAGAGAAAAAAAAAATGTTCTCAAAGTTAAGAGAGAATGAAGTGCACAAACCCAGTTGGTTTCATAACTGTCTTAAAGTCCCCTAAAATCACCTTTTCATAGCATGATATTTTTAGTAACTAAATAAATTACCATTAATTATTTTAACAAATAACACCTATTCTGAGGTTTTATTACTACCATGCTGCCTTAATATGCTGCTCAAGAATTTTTACTTGAGGATTAAAAAAAAAAGTATTTTGCTATTTGTACAGAAATTCAGAAAATTGTATTCCTTACAGAGGAATTGTTTGTACCCAGAAGAGTTAATTTACTGACAATCTCCCATCAATATACAATAATCTTCACATTATAATTTCAACATGTATAATGCACATGGGGTAATTCAAAACAAATTTTAAGACATTTCAGACAATACATTTCCTCAATACTACTGTCTATATTCAGTGTAAATTGAGTTTAACTGAAAGGTTTTACAGTCTGAAAAATATTAACATTTTTTAAAATTACTTTGTGCATATTTAACATCAATTAAATTTTCATCTGTTGGCTTGGGCTAAAAGGTCTTTAGTACAGAAAAATCATGATGAAGTTAAAACTGTATATAGTTTGTCACAGTGAAAGGACTTTCTTTTCCCTCTTTTTTTTCTTTTCTTCTTTTGCAGGTTATTGCAGAGCTGGGATATTGCTCAAATTGTAATTTAAATTAAGTTGGACCTACTGAAACTATGTTGTTTTACCTCCATGTTATTATGAAGACATTTTAATACTGAGACTGTATTCAAAGTTGCATGTGTGTGTGCTTTTATGCCAATGAAAGCAAAGGAGAAATTGAAGGAATGTAATAAGAGTGGTAAAATTCTTATTAAAGAAAGTTCTTTAGGTTTCCTTTAGCAAATAATACAACATTAAAATAGCTAGAAAAGAAAGTTCCCCTAGATATTTTGCCAGGATAGTATTAATGAAGAATTGCAATGTGGCTATGTTTCTTCCCACGTATGTGATTGGACAATAGATGTATCTATGTGTAGGAAACATGGTATATTTTCAACACTAGTGAAACACATCTGATAATAATGTGCATCATCTTGTAAATCTTCATTTTATTTACATACTCTTCAGCAGTCCTGCTTACAACTCTGTTGTTTTAAGAATAATCACTGGGTAATCATACCTTGTTGAAATCCCACTGAGAAAAGAACTTTTCGCGTGTTTAGTAATATAGATGATTATATTGTATTCTATGCACTTAATTAAAGATGATCATGAGACCTCACCTGGAGTACTGCATCCAGTTCTGGAGTCAGAAGTTCTGAGGCTGGAGGTTGTGAGGCAGTGATAGGACTAGAGGGAATGGATTAAAGCTAGATATAGATCGATTCAGGTTAGACATTAGGAAGAGTTTCTTCACCATGAGTGTGGCGAGACACTGGGACAGGTTGTCCAGAGAGGTGGTGGAAGCCCCATCCTTGGAAGATTTTAAGAGCAGGCTGGATGGGGCTCTGAGCAACCTGCTCTAGTGGGAGATGTCCCTGCCCATAGCAGGGGGGTTGGAACTAGATGATATTTAATGTCCCTTCCAACCCTTCCAATTCCATGATTCTATAAATCTTGTCAGCTCCTTTAGCTAAAGTCTTAAGCACACAGGTAAAGGTGCAAAGTTCCTAGTGACATGACTGACTGGATTTGTTCTGTAGGACTAGTTCATTTCACAACCTCTTTCTTTGGGCCAGCTGTCAATAAGGCCATTGTTGCATTGCTGTGACCTCAGGAAGATTCAGTCCCTACTTAAAGGAGTTATCCCAAATCTGTTCATGGTCTTATTAAAAGTGTGTCAAAATCATACTACCTCTGCACTAGATCTGCTGTACAAGGCAGCTGTAGCACTTTTAAGCTGCCTCCTTTGTTGCTGGTTTTTGTACACCTCTTATGTCTCTAGCCAATCTATTGAACAGGGAGTGCACATCTCTGCTTTAGCTTTATCACTGTGCCGTGGTACTACCATCCTATTCTCTACAGTCACAACTGTGGCTATATTAGTGATCCATTTTAGCATAAGAATAAAAACCCATTAAGCAGTTTCATTATTCTCTTATTTTGTATAAACAAATAGCATGTTGAATTAACACTTCTTTGAAATTTGTAGGGTGTATTCAAATGCATACCAATACATGCTGTGAGTATGAATTATATAGCTCTCTTTAATTTAAGTTTAATCTGTCTCTTAAATACGACTGTATTTTATGTCTCCTAGTGCCCTATTACAAATTCATTTCATGTCTGTCTGCTTCTGCACAACAGTTTTCTTGCTCTCTACTTATGTCACATTCTTGGATGTCTGAGCAGTTAACAAAATAATCCACAATGAGAAGTTGCATTTCTTTCCTTACATCTCTCACATCTTTATAGAGAGCAGCAGTTTATTTTGGTAAAGTTTTGGGTTGGCCTCATTTCTTGGTTTTTGTAAGCAGTTACACTGAGTGCAGTTTTCTCCCAATTTCTACTTACTTCCTGTATCCAAATGATTTTTGAACCCATAGATCAACATCAGATTTAACAGAGTGGTATATGTCTCTAGAATAATAGAGTTCTCAAACATTTTGTGAAACCAGGTGTTCAGGAAGAGCTCAGAAGACTTATGAGTCATCTCATTAAGAGCTCCAACTGAAGGAAGAGCTGCAGTGGGAACCTAAGACTTGCTAAATGCTGGACAATGTATCCTTTTAAACATCTCAAATGAAGATAAAAGTAAATGTAAGAACAAGGTTCTTTTAACTTAACTTTATAAAATGCACATTGTTGCTATGGGAAAAGATATGATTAAGACATGCTTGCACTAAAGGGCTGTAGTTAAATTTCAAGATGCAAAGCTTTGTTTTGTACCTGGGTCAGGGTTATCCTTTAGTTGGATAAATATAAAGAAATAACCAACCTGAGCTTTAATCCCATGACTTTTTTCCCAGACTTCATAGGGCCATGTCACTGTCCCTTTTGGACATAAGGCCCTAGGCCTTTCTACATAAAGACCTCCTAGAGAGCTAAAGGTTAGATAGCTATGCTTACAGTAGCCTGTGTGTCTGAGAAGAAAAACCTTCATTTTATGTTATTTGGAATTTTTATTCAAGGCCAGCAGCAATTTGTGTTGCTGCAAGAGGATTTGGGGGCAAACTATATTGCACAGACATGTTTCCCACAGAAAGTGATGTCAAGTCATGGATTTCCCCCAGTGAATTGATATTCCTGCTGGCTGAGTCTGGATTGTAGTCATACTACTCCAGTTCATTCAGATACAGTGGAATTAGTTGTTAAGATTTATGGGTCACAGGCAGGCAGCATTTGTTAGGAGAGAGCATATACTATGTAAGCATTGGAAGGTGCATACAAATTAATTCAGAGATTAAATCGATGTTTAAGAGACTTACAAATCACTTTCTTGTGGACCCAGCATTACTGGTGATTGAAGATTGGTTACTACATGATTCATGGATGTATAAGATAAATCCATTTAAATTAGGTGAATAGCCAAGTAAATGTGTGTGTTGAAAGACATGTCCTCTGCCAGTGGAACAGTGCCAATATATATTGGCTTATGATCTGTCCTTAAAAAACCCCTCATAATAAGTTATATGATCCTCTAGAATCACCAACCTGATGGAAACACGTAATTTTAATCTTAACATAAAATAAATTTACCTTCCTACTTCAAAAAGATAGACACAGTATGGATCATTATAAACCAGGATTGGACAAAATAATTTCTGACTACTATTTTAGGGGGCTTGCTTCACAGAGTGGGTGCTTATGGATAGTGATACAGAGCATCACATGTTGGTAAAGTTAACACTTGGGCAAGTGAGAGGCATAAGGCCAGACCTCTGCTTATGTTCCACTTAAGTCATTGATCTAGAAGGCTGGAGAGACTTAAAAAGGTGAGTAGACATCTGCTGGCTTTGTGCATGGAGATGAGCTTGATTTCCTCGGAGCAATGGACAAAATTGTCCTTCAGTTACTAAACTTAACTAAATTCACCTATATAATAATGAAAAGGCAACAGAAGCCATACCAAAGATTTCAAACACAAGGGCACTTGATGCCAACAGCTTTTCATCAATGACTATTTTCTGTAGAATTATACTTTATCTTGTAGAATCAGATGAAGAATCCATGTGCAATTTATGCTTGACTTTTCCATTCCACTTATACTCTCACCTAAATTCTTTCAGTCAGTATCTCAGTTTCACAGAATGCAGTGTTTTGTCTGCTAAAAGCAGTGATCCAGTTGGAATATTTACTTGTTTGATGAGATGTAAGACAAAATTAAGTAGCCCCTTCTCCCTTTTTCCTTTTCACTGCTCTCTTTCCTGTTAGCAGCCACTGCTTATTTCATCTTCATGTAAACACACTGCACATTTCTCAGAAAGCCTCCCTGTGTGAGCTCCCCTGCATGATTACCTGTCTGGGGTAATTCTTCACCTTAAATTTAAAGTCTGTCCAGTTCAAAGAAACTGCAGGATGGGAGTTTGCAGGAATTTGCTGCACGAAAAATTACTAGTGATCTTGATTGTGCAGAATGCAATCTGCTAGAAAATGAGTATATTAATTTTTCTCAGGGATTTTCTTAGTGTAGTATTTGAATGGTTGTATAAAATGTGCTTGTTGTAGAGCAGGACAGAAATATGACTAAAATAAAACTGGGAACTTTGGGAATTTATGTTACTGACAAATGAGCTGTTCTGAGACAAGCAGAGCCTCCTTTAGATATATTAGGAATGGGGACCTGATTCCTTCCGTTCCATGCAGGGAGGATATTACAGTACAGGGCAGTAGCTTGCAATTACAAACATAAGTCTATGGGGCTGGCTGCGTTACACCCAAGTGTATTGAAGGAGCTGGCAGATGTGGTCACCAAGCCACTCGCCATCATTTACCAGCAGTTCTGGCTAACAAGGGGGAGTTCCAATGGACTGGAGGGTTACAAATGTGGCTACAGAAAAGGCTGAGAGAAGGATCTGGGGAACTACAGACCTGTCAGTCTGACCTCGGTGCAAGGGAACACCATGAAGCACAGATCCTGCTGAATGCCAGTATGGACCATACACAGAACAACCAGCCCATAAGGCCCAGTCCTCCCATGTGTTTATGAAAGACAGGTTCTGCTTGAGGAACCTGATCTCCTTCTATGACAAGACGACCTGCCTAGTGGATGAGGGAAAACCTGTGGCTGTTGCCTACCTGCACTTCCATAAAGCCCTAGACACAGACACACACTCAGGAAACACCCCAGAGCACTCTCAGGAAAAAAACTGGCTGCTCATGGCTTAGATGGGCACATGCTCTGCTGGATGAAACACTGGCTGGACAGCCAGGTCCAAAGAGTGGTGGTGAATGGAGTTAAATTCAGCTGGTGGTCAGTCACAAGTGGTATTCCTCAGGGCTCAGTACTGGGACCACTTCAGTTTGGCGCCTTCATCAATGATCTGATGAGGAGATAGAGTGAACCCTCAGCAAGTTTGCAGATAACACCAAGTTGGGTGGGAGTGTTGAATTGATTGAGGATAGGGATGCTCTTCAGAGAGACCTGGACAGGCTGGATCAATGGTCTGAGGCCAGTCATATGTGCTTCAACAAGGCCAAGTGCCAGGTCCTGCACTTGGGCCACAACAGCCCCAGGCAATGATACAGGCATGGGGAGGAGTGGCTGGAAAAATGTCTGATAAAAGGGTGTTGGTCAACAAGCAACTGAATATGAGCCAGCAGAGCACCCTGGTGGCCAAGGCCAATGGCATCCTGGCCTGTATGAGCAACATATAGAAGATGAAGACCAGGTAGGTGATTGTCCCTCTGGACTCGACATTGGTGAAGCCACACTGCGAGTACCGTGTTCAGTTTTGGGCACCTCAATACAAGAAAGAGATCAAGGTGCTGGAGCAGGTCCAGAGAAGAGCAGCTGGTGAAGGGACTGGAGAACAAGTCCAGTGAAGAGCAGCTGAGGGAATTGGGGCTATTTAGTCTGGAGGATACTAAGCAGAGACCTTATTGCTCTCTATAGCTCCCTGTAAGGACATTGTAGAGAGGTAGACTCTGGTCTCCTGTCGTAAGTAACTAGTGACAGAACAAGAGGGAATGGCCTCCCCCTCAATCAGGGCAGATTTTGACTGGACATTAGGAAAAAGTTTTTCACTGAAAGGGTTGTCAGGCATTGTGAGAGGCTGCCCAAGGAGCTGCTTGAGTCACCATCCCTGGTTTTGTTTAAAATCTGTATAGATGTGGTGCTTGGGAATATGACTTAGTGGAGGACTTGGTAGAGTAGGGTTAATGGTTGGACTTGATGATCCTAAAGGTCTTTTCCAACCTTGATGACTATGATCTAATTTGGATTTCATGGACTTGCCTGGGGTTCACTGTACAGCAACAAACACTTTTCAAGGATTTCCACTCTGTGTTAAAGTTTTTGATTTTATCGAATGTAGTGTATGCTAGCTGCAGAATTAATAATTTTTTTTTTTTTTTTGAGATAAGGATTCTGCAAGGAAAAATTGTTTTTTTTTCTTAAGCAGCATTCCATCCATGACTTTTCTTCTTCTTTGGAGTACGGATAGTACTGAAAAGACACATATATGCAGTGGGAATTGAAAGCCCCTGGTAGCTTATGGGAGAAGCACTGAAATGAGTGAAAAGCCTAAGCTTCTGTGAGTTACTCAATCAGCCTTTTTGTGTGAAGACTGAGGGTGCCTCAGACCACAGAGAGTCCATCTGGGAATTCATCACATGGTGTGGGTGAAAAATGCTTAAATAATCTTGTTGGACAGTTGTTCTGGCTATGGACCTACCCTGTACTGTACATGTAACATGGCTTTGTAAACTTAAATTTTTGTGTGTTAGCGCTGAACACAAACAGCACTGACTGTCTCAGCTACAGTATCTAGAGATGTGTGATTTTTGCCTCCCTTTAGGTATTCATCCCAAGTTACAGGGCTTCTGCCTGCACATTTGAGGGCAGAACTCATTGCCTCTGGGTAGTCCTTATGAGTGTGTCCTGTATAGAAAGTTTCACTATGCATAGTCTTCTGTGGACAGACACCTTCAGCTGACTATGGGGCTATCCCCACAAAGGGGCATCACTTTGCAGCGAAGTATTCACTAAGATACCCTGCATGTCCTAGTGGCACATCACCTGCAGTGAATATTATTCTAGATAACAAGTACACCTGTCAGGAAATTTGAAAGGAAAAAATTTTTAGTAAAAATAATTTAAAAATTGAAAGTTATAGCAAAAATGCTGTGGGTAGTTTTGGGTTTGTTAGTTTGGTTGTTTGGTTTGGTTTTTTTGTTTGTGTTGGTTTTTTTTGGGTTTTTTTTTTTTTTTTTCCCTTCTTTCCTAGTGTTCTTCTGAATCTGAAAATTCTGAAGTTTCTGCTTTGGACTCCTCCATAAACCAATCACCATCGTATTTCTTCAGGAACAGACAAAGAAATGAACTCTGGGTAGGAGTGGTAGAGTATCTCTCAACATCTAAGTGAACAAAGGTTTATGTAAATATGCTCACAATTTCCAGATATCTCTTCATTCCTCTCAAGGTGAAACTTATTTCAACGTCAGGGCACACATTATGCACGTGTCTATGCTGAGTGCCCAGGCTAAATACTTAGGATAGGGGCTTCAGGAATGGATCAGCTTTTGGGGTGCCTGTTTCTCTTCATAAACTGCAAGAGCCCAGATAACTGTCATGGACTGGATCTTCTTGGCAGGCTGATATTATGGACCCTTCTTAAAGTAACTACATTACCGGAAAGGTAGCACTGCCAGCTGTGAAACCGTGCTTTGAGTTCAACCCCCAGCTCAGGAACTTCCCTTGACTCTCTTTGTTAGGAGCAGGGTTGATTTATCAGGAAAGACACCAGTGTACACATGCTCTGTTACTGCTGTCCTTCATAAATATTTGTTCCATGCCACTGTCATTGGAAACAAAACAAGACAGATGGACTTGTAGTCTTATCTGGTATAGCCATTATGTTATTGCAAGAACAGATGAAAAAAATACTGGCATTTTCAAGCTGTCTCCTTTAAGTCAGAGAGCCAACAGTTCTGCGGTGGAATATACCAAAAAATAAAACAAACAAATGAGAAGACAACACCAAAATCCTCAAAACCCCAAAGAATTTTGCATTTTATTGGCATTAAACCTTTAAAATGTTGTCAAACCTCCATACACTACTGTGGTGGGTTGACCCCGGCACGGCACCAGGTGCCCACCAAGCCCTTCTATCACTCCCCCCGACCCCCTTCAGCACGGCACACAGGGAGAGAATGAGACGCAAAGCACAGGGGTGTGGGTTATGATAGACAAGATGTTATTTTCTACTTCCCGTTCACAGGCGATGTTGGGCTCAGTCCAGGAAGCAGGGCTCCAGGAACACGCAGCAGCCGCTTGGAGGACAAAGCAGAATGCCCCCTCATCCTCCTCCTGCCCTCTCCCTTTATAGTTGAGCTGACGTCATATGGTATGGAATAGCCCACTGGTCAGCTCAGGCTGGCTGTATCTTCTCCCCCTCCTGCCCCCCATCCTCTGGTGCCGTGTGAGCACTGGCAGTCATAACACGGGTGTGTTATCAACACCCTCCAGCTCCCAGTGCTACAGCATGAGGGATGGATGGGGAAAAGCAGCCCAGCCAGACCCACTACAATCTCCACCCCTTATTCCATACCATTTGCGTCATGCTCAGGCCCCACATAATACATACTTAAACCATCTCTAAACCCAACCAATACATTATCATCAACTACTATCCCCAGTCCTTTAACAGAGAGTCCCTCATTCCATGAGATTCCTTCACTCGATGACTTGGGTCTCATCTGTCAAGGTGGATGTTCTGGACAGAAGCAGTGCGTCTGATTGTTGGGCACCAACACCGGCTAGATCTTGGTCCTTCACCAAATTCACTTTCTGTTATTCCATCTCCTTCTACAGCATCACTTCCTGCAACATACAGGTCACATTCCAGATTATCTTTCTGCAAAGGTCAAATCTCCTTGAGGTACACACTGGGTCTCACCATCCTCCCGCATTACCCACCAGGTATATCCAGGTCCTTGAGCAAAGACAATCCCACGAATGGGTTTGCCTTTTCCCAAGGGTCGAGCTATCCACACTGCCTTCCCCAACCACCTCCCAGTGTGCACTACAGGGACCTTATCTCCTCCCACAACAGGCAGGGGTTTTGTTTGGGCAGGGCCAGGACGGCTAACAGATCCTCTGGTGTTAACTAACCAGGTGGCCTTTGCTAGATGTTTGTCCCATTGTTTAAAGGTCCCACCCCCTAATGCTTTTAATGTGGTTTTTAACAGCCCATTGTACCTTTCAATCTTCCAGAGGCTTGTGCATGATAAGGGATGTGATACACCCACTCGATGCCGTGCTCCTTGGCCCAGGCATTCACGAGACTATTTCGGAAATGAGTTCCATTATCTGATTCAATTCTTTCTGGAGTACCATGCTGCCACAAAATCTGCTTCTCAAGGCCCAGGATGGTGTTCCGGGCAGTGGCATGGGGCACCGGGTACGTTTCCAGCCACCCAGTGGTTGCTTCCACCATTGTAAGTACGTGGTGCTTACCCTGGCGGGTTTGTGGGAGAGTGATGTAGTCAACCTGCCAGGCCTCTCCATATTTATATTTTAGCCACCGTTCTCCATACCACTGGGGCTTTAACCTCTTGGCTTGTTTGATTGCAGCACATGTTTCACATTTGTGGATGACCTCTGTGATAGCCTCCATGGTCATATCCACCCCTCGATCTCGAGCCCATCTATACGTTGCATCTCTTCCTTGATGACCCGAGGTGTCATGGGCCCATCACGCTATAAATAATTCACCCTTCCGCTGCCAATCCAGATCCACCTGAGCTACTGCCACCTTGGCAGCCTGGTCTGCCCGCTGGTTGTTCTGATGTTCTTCAGTGGCCCGGCTTCTCGGCACATGGGCATCCACGTGGCGCACCTTCACCACCAGGTTCTCTACCCGAGCAGCAATGTCTTGCCACAGCCCAGCGGCCCAGATGGGTTTGCCTTTGCACTGCCAGTTGCTCTGTTTCCATTGCTGCAACCACCCCCACAGGGTGTTTGCCACCATCCAGGAGTCAGTGTAGAGATAGAGCACTGGCCACTTTTCTCGTTCGGCAATATCTAGGGCTAGTTGGATGGCTTTCACTTCTGCAAACTGACTGGATTCACCGTGTCCTTCGGCAACTCCAATGACTTGTCGTAGGGGACTCCACACAGCAGCCTTCCACTGTCGATGTTTTCCCACAATGCGACAAGACCCATCAGTGAACAGGGCGTATTGCTTTTCATCATCTGATAATGTGTTGTATGGTGGGGCCTCCTCAGCACGTTTCACCTCTACCTCTGGTGACATCCCAAAATCTTTGCCTTCTGGCCAGTTTGTGATCACTTCCAGGATCCCTGGGCGACTGGGGTTTCCTATTCGAGCCCGTTGTGTTATCAATGCAATCCACTTGCTCCATGTGGCATCAGTTGCATGGTGAGTAGCTGGGACTCTCCCTTTGAACATCCATCCCAGCACTGGCAGTCGGGGTGCCAGGAGGAGCTGTGCTTCTGTTCTGATCACTTCTGAGGCAGCTCGAACTCCTTCATATGCTGCCAGTATCTCCTTTTCTGTTGGAGTATAGTTGGCCTCAGATCCCCTGTATCCTCGACTCCAAAAACCCAGGGGTCAGCCTCGTGTCTCCCCAAGTGCCCTCTGCCAGAGGCTCCAGGTAGGACCATTCTTCCCAGCTGCGCTGTAGAGTATGTTTTTGATATTTGGTCCTGTCCGGACTGGCCCAAGGGCTACAGCATGCAAAATCTCCTGTTTAATTTGTTCAAAGGCCTGTTGCTGTTCAGGGCCCCAGTTAAAGTCATTCTTCTTCCGAGTCACATGGTAGAGCGGGCTCACAATGAGGCTGTAATCTGGAATATGCATTCTCCAGAAACCCACAGCACCCAGGAAAGTCTGTGTCTCCTTTTTGTTGGTTGGTGGAGACATTGTTGTTATCTTATTGATCATGTCCATCAGGATGTGTCGACGCCCATCCTGCCATTTTATTCCAAGGAACTGGATTTCCTGCGCAGGCCCCTTCACCTTGCTTCACTTTACAGCAAACCCAGCCTTCAGGAGGATTTCAATTATTTTCTTCCCTTTCTTGAAAATTTCTTCTGCTGTGTTGCCCCATACGATGATGTCATCAATGTACTGGAGATGCTCCGGAGCCCCACCTTCCTCCAGTGCAGTGTGAATCAGTCTGTGACAGATGGTGGGGCTGTGTTTCCACCCCTGGGGCAATCGATTCCAGGTGTACTGGACTCCCCTCCAGGTGAAGGCAAACTGTGGCCTGCACTCTGGTGCTATGGGAATGGAGAAAAATGCATTAGCAATGTCAATCGTGGCGTACCACTTGGCTGCCTTGGACTCCAGCTCATACTGAAGTTACAGCATGTCTGGCACAGCAGCACTCAGCATCGGTGTAACTTCATTCAGACCACGATAGTCCACTGTCAAACTCCATTCTCCATTTGACTTTTGCACAGGCCATATGGGGCTGTTGAAAGGTGGATGAGTTTTGCTGATCACGCCCTGGCTCTCCAGCTGATGAATCAATTCCTGGATAGGGATCAGGGAATCTCTGTTGGTGCGATATTGCCGCCTATGCACCGTTGTTGTGGCCATTGGCACCAGCTGCTCTGCAACCTTCATCAGCCCCACTATAGAAGGGTTCTCTGAGAGACCTGGCAAGGTGGACAACTGTTCACTTCCCTCTGCCTCCAAGGCAGCAACACCAAAAGCCCACCGGTATCCTTATGGATACTTGAAATAGCCTCTCCTAAGATAGTCTATGCCAAGGATGCACGGGGCCTCTGGGCCAGTCACAATGGGGTGTTTATACCACTCCTTACCAGTCAGGCTCACTTCAGCCTCCAATACTGTCAACTGCTGAGATCCCCCTGTCACCCCAGAAATACTTATGGGCTCAGCTCCTCTGTATTCTGATGGCATCACTGTGCACTGCGCTCCTGTATCGACTAAGGCCTTGTATCTCTGGGGGTCTGACGTGCCAGGCCATCGGATCCACACAGTCCAGTAAATACGATTGTCCCTTTCCTCCACCTGGCTAGAGGCAGGGCTTCTCTATTCCTGCTCCTGGTCTGAATATTCACTGTCTGACCCTTGCTGTGTCAAACCAGAAGTCCCCTCATCAGGCTCGGTGGAATTGATTTTATTCTTCCTATATCTGCGAGATCGTCGATTGCCTTCTTGTGCTTCAACACTGACTGCGTTAATGGTCTTCTTGGATGGCCCTTTTTTAACGGCTGTCTTCCTTCTAAATTCCTGTACATGGGCTTCCAGCTTAAAAGTTGGTTCACCATCCCATTTCCTCATATCCTCCCCCTGGTCACGCAGGAAGAACCAGAGTGCACCACGTGGCATACGCCTTGGGCTCCCTTTCCCTCTGACTGGCTGATTCCTTGGGGGACTCCTGATATCCAAGGCACTAGCCCTTAGGGACGTGGAGGTACCAAGACTCTCTTCAAAGTTCTGAAGCCAGGAAGAAACAGTTTCCACGGTTGGATTATCCATTTGTGGATAATACATTGCTTCCAAGCTGGCAGAATATGATGCCGGTGCATTCTTAATCACTTTCCTCCACATGGCCCTTGTACACTGAACATCCTCTGGATCTTTAGGATGCTCGTCATCATCTAAATCCCCATAGATTACTTCCAGTACTGCTAGTTCCCTCAGGTACTGGATACCTTCATCAGCAGTGGACCACTTTCCTGAGGAGGTGGCATTCATTAAGTCTTCCTTGAATGGATATCCTGCTTTGACACTTGAAAGGAGCCGTCTCCAGAGACTGCAAATTGCTGCCTCTTTTCCAATTCTTTTTTCAATGCCACGATTCCTAGCAAGGGAGCCCAGCTGTTGGGCTTCCTTACCTTCCAGCTGTTGGGTGTCAGCCCCAGTATCCCAGCATTGAAGCAGCCAGGTAACAATGCGTTCCCCTATCTGGCGGCTGTAATCCTTCCTCGGGTCTCTAAGTTCTGCCGAAGTCAGGGACCGGGTGGTCTCTGCCTCTTGCTTCAATTCTGTCACCCCCTCCTCCTGTCTTCCTGTTGAGGGCCCAGCTTGTTGGTCGTGCTCTTCCTTCTCTTCCACATCCCTCACTAACCGAGGGTAGGGGCCTGTTGTTCTCCTCGTCCACTGCTTCTTTTTCACTACTGGGGCTACTTTGGCAGTTGTGGTTGCCGTCCCTATCTCAACTCCGGTGTCTTCAGATGCAGTCTGGGTCCCTGCCTCAACCACAGTCTTCTGAGAGTACTCAACTGTGGCTCGGTAGGCACAGGCCAGGCCCCAGTACAGTGCTAGGAGCTGCTGGTTCTCATCGGGGTAGACAAGGCACCCTTCTATTAGATGCTGTGTCAGCTTGACAGGGTTGCTTGCCTGTTCAGGAGTAAAGTCCCAGGCTACTGGAGGTGACAACCGTCCTAGGAACCTGCCCAAATCCTGCCAGACCCCTTGCCACCCAGGGACAGGCCGTCTCAGGGCACATTTCGGTGCCACCCCACCTGAAACTTGTTTCCTCTCAGGCCAAACTGGGACCAGACTACACACAACCCGGATTAGGACAACGATATTGATTAGCAGTATCCCAAAGCTCACATAAGGGTGGATGAGGACCTTGGGAGCATGCACGAATAAATCATCTACATCAATTTCCAGTAGAGATTCATTCATTTTCTCCCCAAGGTACCCCCCCCAACACAGCAAAGGCACCAGTGCCAGTGTGGAACACATCGTTACTGTTTGTGCCAGGGTGCTCTGGAGGCCCTTCATCCTCCCAAGACAGAAGCTTCCCCAGCACACTGTAGCTATCAATGCAAAAGCCAGGCAAAGAGACATTGTTTCAGTAAACATTTAGAAAAACAGCAGATAAGCGGGTACACGCAAACTCCGTGGCCGGCACAGGAGTTTGCTACTAGTACCTAAAGCAAAGGAAGCAAGCAAGCAAGCAAGCAGCTGCTCGTGCCCCACGTTGGGCGCCAAAAAAGGAACTGTGGTGGGTTGACCCCAGCACGGCACCAGGTGCCCACCAAGCCCTTCTATCACTCCCCCCGACCCCCTTCAGCACGGCACGCAGGGAGAGAATGAGACGCAAAGCACAGGGGTGTGGGTTATGATAGACAAGATGTTATTTTCTACTTCCCGTTCACAGGCGATGTCGGGCCAAGTCCAGGAAGCAGGGCTCCAGGAACACGAAGCAGCCACTTGGAGGACAAAGCAAAATGCCCCCCCATCCTCCTCCTGCCCTCTCCCTTTATAGTTGAGCTGACGTCATATGGTTTGGAATAGCCCACTGGTCAGCTCAGGTTGGTTGTATCTTCTCCCCCATCCTGCCCCCCATCCTCTGGTGCTGTGTGAGCACCGGCAGTCATAACACGGGTGTGTTATCAACACCCTCCAGCTCCCAGTGCTACAGCATGAGGGCTGGATGGGGAAAAGCAGCCCAGCCAGACCCACTACATCGGGTTACCTGCACAATGGTTTCTTATAGTTTTCTAGGAATAATTTTCCCAATTAAGTAATTATATAAAGCATTTATTCCCCAATGTGTTTTCTGATGCTCCCCTCTTACTAGTGACCATAGAAAATGGGAGGGAATAACCAATTTTCCCTCTGCGGAGAGAGCCCATTCCTCTTGGTTAAATGTTCCCCCTTTATCTTGAATCAGTTTCTTATCTTTTTTGTTATATATTGGCTTACCCCCTAGGGAAAGTTGTCCATCTGGGATCAAGGCTCCAGTTGTTATTACCTCACTGTTTGCTGCTTCTTTTTCCTCGCTATCCGCCTGTTCATTTCCTTCTTCCAATTCTGAGCTCACCTTTTGATGTGCCTTAATGTGCATAATTGCTACCTTCTCCGGTAGCTGGACTGTGGTAGTATAGGGATGTGGCGATGCAGAAGATCATGTGCTGTAACGGAAATGTACAAACTAGGTAGGATACCGCCCACGAAGGGCTGGCTGTGTTACTAGGATATAAGTGCCTGTAGCCTTTAATAAAACGTCATTTTGCCTTCTTCTCTATAAGAGTCTGAGTCTGACAATGGACCCTCGGTGTCTCCTGGGATTTTGGCACTGAGGATAGGACACGTTAATCACAACAAGTGGTGACCCCAATGTGATCGGGAAGTGACCTGTGGAGGCAGTGTGCTGGACGACGCTGAATTTCTGGAGGGGCGATGAAGCTGGAAAAGGACGTCAACGTTGATTTAGTGGTACAGATACTGAAACAATGGGTAAAGGAGGTGGGGGAGAAATGCCTGCGAAATTATATTAAGGGAATCATCCTATGGATAAAGGGGAGAGGGTTGATTATTAACCCGCGAGATATTATTTTTGTGAATTGTGGGAAACATTTGAAAGGGAAATTTGGGAATCTGAGAAAACTGGGCATGACGGTGTGGGGTTCCACCTGGGGTAAGATATGTCGTGATATGAGTAAAAAACATGAAGAGGCTCAAATATGGGCAGCGGCGAGAATCTCTATTTGGTGTGGAGCGTCCTCAGCTCCTGGGAATGGATCAGGAAACACAAGTGGGCACTTCAATAGCAGAGGGCTCTAAACCTCCTAGTCCTCCCCCTAGCCCACTATCAGACAGCCCACTGCCAGAAAAAAGGGTGGAATGTTATCCAGTAGAAGATAAGAACGTAAAACGGGAACATGAGCACTTATACCCAGCAGATGTGTTGACGGATTTAGTGCAGAAATTTACGGTTGTGGAGCGCGAGCAGCCGGGGCGGGATAGGGTGGAGGAGAGTGATGTGTGGGATGGAGAGCATAAAAAACAGCCGTCAGGGTCAGAAAAGGAGCAAGGAAGACATAAAAAGCGGTCAGTAGAGTTACGAGAGCAAGGAGACAGTTTGTGCAGAATAGACGAAGCAGGAGACAACACCCAAACATGGCGTCGGTCAGAACAGCCACCGAGATATTCATATACGGCAACTTCCTCTTCCTCTAACTCAGATGAGGAAGAAGAATCAAAGGGGCGTGATGATGCAGCCAGCGATGTACTATCCGACACGGACTGGTTGCCTAGACGCATTATCACACAGGGAGGAGCAAGGTCAAAAACACATTCAGCACTGCTAAATAAAGACAAGGGTAGAGTTTATCAAACTAGCAAAGGGAGAGCTCTAATCAACATAAGGGAGGAAGCTGGAGGAGAGAGAGTTGATATGCAGGAGGAATCTGTGGTAAATTCAGATACCATGACGGCCCTTATGTAACAAATGCAAGCAGCAGTTCAGCAAATACAGGATACAGTGCAACAGCAGAAAAGGATACTTCCATTATCACAGCTCCCTGTAGAACAAAGCACAGAACACACAGATACCAATAAGAATGGAAAGGAAACGACAGGGAAAGATTGGTCTTTAATAGCAGAGAAGTGTAAACTGGAGGGCATTCGTTTGGCTCCCCTCACAGCTTTCCCAGTTATAGTAAACCAACAGGGAGACAATGAATGGGTGCCGTTAGATCACAAAGTAGTTACTTCATTGTTTCAATCAGTTCAAAATAACGGGCTTTCACGTCCTGAGACCCAATTATTAATTGATATGGCATTAGCAACACTGGTCATTCCGGAAGACGTGTGGACACTGGCTAAGGCAGTGTTGTCACCCTCAATATTAATGTTTTTAGAACATTGGGCTACACTTATTAGACAGAAACTCCAAGAAGCAGAAGCAGATCGCCGTCATGAATTACACGGAGTAACTTTTGACCAATTAATGGGCACAGGTGCCTTTGCGACACAGCAGGCTCAAACACGCTTACGTGGTAGAATACTGCAAGCAACGACACAAGCTGCGAGAACCGCATTTGTTGCGGTGAGTCAATATGAGCGCGCAAAGGAACCATGGATGACCATTAAACAAAAGCTAAATGAACCATTTTTAGATTTTGCAGACAGGCTTCAGAGGGCGATAGTTACTTCTAATTTGCCATCAGCTACTCATGATGCAGTATTGCTAGAGGCTTTGCATAGTAATGCTAACTCGATTGCACAAAGTATTTTACAGACTCTGTCAGCATCGACGCCGTTGCCTTGTTTACTACGAACAGTTGCACTGCAGGAGAAGGCAGGTCCATCAGGAACATCAACCCCAATGGTACAAGTCGCAACCACACAGGAGCGTCATCAATATAGACAACCTGGTCGCATTAAGCGTATGTATTCGTATCCTCAACTGTGTTGGCGCTGTGGTAAATTGGGCCACTTTGCCCATGATTGCCGATCATCTAGGCCATCGGGAAATGTCTGGCAGGCTCCCTTTTACCGGGGCGAGGGAGCTCGTCGTCCAGTGCCCTGTCCACAATTAACACAATCAGTACCTCCCCAGGGTGTCCAGCAACCAACACTTATGTTACAGGAACGGCAAGGGGAATTGCGAGCAGAGCAGATGGCAATCAAGGATTACGATATGCAAGATCCAGCTCTGTGCCTGACAGAGGACTCACTGCACTTCTAACCATTCCGTTGTTTCATCGCCCACTATTGACCGTGTATGCAACACAAGAGGCAGGAGGTAAGACAATGACATTACGTTATGATGCACTGCTAGATACGGGAGCGGATGTCACAATAATTACAACACAGATCTGGCCTAAGGAATTGCCACGACAACTAGGCCCAGTGATATATGGAATAGGAGGAGAACAGCAAGCGACAATCTCAATGGACTTCATTACCCTCAAAGTGTATGATGTTGGTGGTTCACCCGTAGAAGCCTCAGTGAAACCAGTTATCCTAGCAGAGGGTAGACCTCTTTTAGGAAGAGACTTTTGTGCCCAGGTCAATTTGAAAATAACAAATTTGTAATGGGGGCCACTGTCAATTTGCAGCAAATGACACCTATCAAAATGATATGGCTGACAAATGAGCCAGTGTGGGTTGAACAGTGGCCCTTGACGCAAGAAAAATTACAAGCAGCCAATGAACTAATACAAAGAGAATTATCAGCTGGGCATATAATACCTTCAACAAGTCCTTGGAACACACCGATATTTGTCATACAAAAGAAAGCAGCAGGACAGTGGCAATTGCTGCATGATTTAAGAGCAGTGAACGGACAACTGCAGGATATGGGCCCACTGCAGCCAGGTCTGCCAAAGGTTAGCATGATACCAAAGGACTGGGCAATCATCAGTATAGACATAAAGGACTGTTTTTTCTCTATACCACTGTATCCTGAGGATTCACCAAGATTTGCTTTTACTGACCCATCCATAAACAACATCGCGCCTGCGGAGCAATATCAACGGACAGTATTGCCTCAGGGAATGAAAAATTCACCAACGCTCTGTCAACTGTATGTAGATAGTGCTATAAAGGTGACCAGAAAGCGGTTTGGGCCTACAGCGATGCTGATACACTATATGGATGACATCTTGGTAGCAGCACAACAACAAGACACGGCAGAGCTAATCTTGGATCATGTAAAAGATGAGCTGAGAAAGGCAAATTTAACAATAGCTGAGGCAAAAGTCCAACGATCGCCAGGGGTGAAATATTTAGGCACATACATTGGGCCTGAGGATGTGAAACCACAGACTATAAGAATACACACTGAGCCTCGAACAATTCATGATATTCAGCAAATAGTAGGTAGTATACAATGGATCAGGAATTTTATCCCAATCACACAGGACATGATGCAACCGTTGTAGACATTACTACCGGGAAACAAGTACCCACGGGACACAATCACACTCACCTCAGACATACGACTCTGCCTTTAAGAACATACTACAACTTATGGTTGATAGCCATGTAGCCCACTTTAATCTGAAATTAGATGTCCGAGCTCTTATGGGAAGCACCAAACAGGGTATGATTGGGTGCCTGGGTCAAAAGGTAGCCTGGGAGGGATGTCAAAGATTTACAGCTTTGACATGGTTTATGACATCAGGAAAAAAGGCATTTGTCAGCTGGCCAACTATGCTGGCAGACATGATCACTAAGGCCTGTTTAACTGCGCAAGCTACCTTGGGAAGAGAGCCTATTGTCATTGTGATGCAGTGTACATCAAGTAGTTTTGAAAAGGCCTTAAACCTTTCATCAGCCCAGCAAATCGCATTAGCAGATTATCCTGGACAGGTTCAATGTTTAGTACGTATCGAATGGGTACAGCAATTAAGTACAGTTAACATTGATCTCGCACAGCGTGTAAGTGACAAACCAAATGATGGCCCCACATATTTTACTGATGCATCTTCTCTAACATCAACAGCGGTGGTGGTATGGCAGGAGGAAAGGGAGTGGAAGAAACGTACATATACTGACAAAAGTAGATCATTGCAGTGGTTAGAAGCAAAAGCTGTAGAGATGGCATTACGACAGAACAGAAACCTCATCGTGAATATAGTAACAGATTCTTATTATGTATATAAATTAATTTTATCAATGTCAACATCAGGAATACCATATTCCAAGATTGCAGTAATGCTAGATGCAGCGCTACAGAATCGAACACAGGCATGTGCAATTATGCACACGAACAGTCATATAGACTACCCCAGTATCTATAAAGACGGGAATGACAAGGCAGACTTAGCAGCAAAGGGTGTGTGGACTTTACAGCAAGCCCGAATATTGCATGAAGAGTTGCATATGGGAGCAAAGAGCTTAGGAAAAACTGCAGGGATATCATTTTCACAAGCTCAAGTACTCGTAGCAATGTGTCCACACTGTCAAACCTCACCGTTATGGCAACTGGGAGTCAACCCGCAGGGATTGGCTCCCTCAGCGATTTGGCAGACAGATGTTACAGTCTATGAACCTTTTAAGCCAAATTCTAATCTGTTTGTAACTATTGATACCTATAGTGGCGTCTTAGTTGTTACAGCTAAAAGGAGAGCCCGTGCGAAAGAGACAATAATGCATTGGCAGACAGCTATGGCGTGGCTGGGAAAGCTCGACAGCATCAAAACAGACAACGGACCAAATTTTGTGGCCCGATCTGTAAAAGACTGGGCACATCGTTGGAATATTATCATCACACACGGTATCCCCTATAATTCGACAGGTCAGGCAATTATAGAGCGTGCTCACCATACATTGAAAGAATCTTTAAATCGCATCATAGAAAAGAAATCACATGTCCCTTTAGATCAGCAGGATGTTGTCTTAATGAAGGCGCTATATCTCTGGAATCAATTTGAAAGACATGGAATAGACTGTACGCCCATGAAAAAACACTATAATCTTCCCATGACTGAGGTAAAGCCAAAGGTGTTAGTACGTTTTCCAGGAACAGATATATGGTCACCTGGGTGGTCACTGGTTGTTTTTGGTCGAGGATACGCAGCTGTATCTCATCCTGATGAACCAGAAATATGGTGGCTACCTGCAAGATGCGTTCGCCCTGTCCTGCGGCGCCAGGGGCAGAACAGGCAACCTCCAAATACAGACCAGAATGCAGGCCCTCTGGATGACGACCAGAATGCCGATCATCAACCAAATGATCCTTCTGGTGATGACCAGGACACCGACCGTCAGGTAGATGGTCTGTCTACAGGCAAAGACTGGGATGGTCCTTCCACAAGCAGAGACTGAACTTTAGGTTTCTTTGTTATGGAGTCAGAAAGTTAAAGCCCTTAAGGCTATTTTAGAAGTAATAACTGATCTATTTAAGATTAGTACCTGATAGAATTGTGATGTAAAATTTGTTTGCTAGATATATTTCCTATGGCATCACTGGAGACTCCTCCCACTTTAAAGCAGCATCTGATTTGGGCTCTGTCTGGTAACTGGCCATTACCGGACCGACCCCTTGTCAGCATTCGGTTTAGGCTCTGTTTGGCAACTGGCCATTATCAAGTAGATCCCTTATGCTGCGTTTGTTCTCCTTTCTGCAAGGCTACCCATAGAAGATTACTAACGATCTCTTTTTCGTCTTTAAACAAAAAGAGGGAATTGTGGAACCAGAAGTTAGGCAGGTCCCTGTGAGATGTATCAACCTGACTTTAACCGCAATGATAACGCATGCCTTTAGATTCTTTTACAGGGAAAGGGAAGGATCCGGAGCCTTTTAGTACTGCTACTGGTTTTGGTGTCCTTGGTCAACGGTGATCGCTTGTACAACTGGATGCTGATACAACCTCAAGAATCACGAACAGTCCGGTCTATAGTGACTCTGGGTGCTCCCTCCTTCAACATCACGGTATGCCAGTTGATGGGCCCAACTGTACTGAATCACTGGAAAGGTCCACATTGTGTCACTGCCGATGCCAAAAGGGACACTGGGGGATTCCAATCACCCTGGATAACCACTTTGTTATACACTCTTGCTGGTTCTCTTCTTATCTTGCTGCTACCTTTAACTTTTGGACCTTGCGTTCTTAAGAGACTAGTGGCATTTATTATGTCACACTTAGACACAGTAGAGGCACGGTATGTCTTGTTAGCTCACATGACTGACTATCATCACCAATGCACTTAATATTGTATCTTCACTGGCATGGAGGGGGGGAAATTGTGGTAGTATAGGGATGTGGCGATGCGGAAGATCACGTGCTGGAATGGAAACGTAGAAACTAGGTAGGATACTGCCCACGAAGTGCTGGCTCTGTTACTAGGATATAAGTGCCTGTAGCCTTTAATAAAACGCCATTTTGCCTTCTTCTCTATGAGAGTCTGAGTCTGACAGTGGACCCTCAGTGTCTCCCGGGATTTCATCACTGAGGATAGGACACGTTAATCACAACACTGGACTGCTTTCAAGAGTCGTATTATTTCTTGTGCATGTTTGATGTGTTTCCCTTGTGAATTTAACAGTCTTCTTTCTTTCCAAATGGCTCCATGTGCGTGTACAACCCCAAATGCATACCTTGAGTCTGTATAGATGTTTATTTTCTTTCCTTTTGCTATCTCTAAGGCACGGTTCAGGGCAATTATTTCAGCCTTTTGTGCAGAGGTGTTTGTTGGCAGGGGTCCAGATTCTATTACCTCCCGGCAGGTGGTAACTCCATACCCAGCATGTCGTTTTCCACTGATGACACAGCTGCTACCATCAGTAAACCAGGTTTCTGCATCATCAAAAGGGGTATCCTTCAGGTCCGGACGGCTGGAGTAAGTGCCTTCAATAGTCTCCAGGCAATTGTGGCTTACCGGTTTTCCTTGATTTCCTCTGAGGAAGGAAGCTGGGTTGACAATGTTAGTTACCACTATTTCTACATCATCTAGTTCCACCATGATGACTTGATATTTCAAGAACCTTTGTGGGGCGAGCCAGTGCCCTCCTTTCACTTGTAGCACTGCGGACACCGTGTGGGACACCAGCACAGTCATTTTCTGGCCCAGGGTGAATTTGCGTGCTTCCTGGATATTTAGCACGACTGCTGCGACCACTCTGAGGCACCCAGGCCATCCTTTGGCTGCTGCATCTAGCTGCTTGGAGAGATAAGCAACTGCCTGCCGGTATGGGCCCAAGTCCTGTGCCAGTATTCCCAAAGCAATCCCTTGTTTCTCATGGGAAAATAAAAAGAATGGTTTACTCACATCTGGAAGTCCTAGAGCTGGAGCTGACATCAGGGCAATTTTTAGCTGATTGAAGGCCCGCGTGGCCTCTTTTGTCCACTTGAGGTCTCTGCTTTCCTTTGTAATGAGCTCATATAGTGGTTTCACAAGTAGCCCGTAATTATAAACCCATAATCTTCACCATCCTGTCATCCCCAGAAAAGTCCGTAACTCTTTCACTGTCTGGGGTTTAGGGGTCTGGCATGTCGCTTCTTTGCAATCTTGCCCCAGAGTTCGTTGCCCGGCACTAACTTCATAGCCCAGGTAGATTACCTTTTGTTTGACCACCTGAGCCTTTTTCTTAGATACCCTGTACCCTTGAAGTTCCAGAAAGTTTAAGAGGCTTACCGTCCAGGCTATGCAGACTTCCTCTGTCCGAGTGGCTATTAAAAGATCATCTACGTACTGCAATAGCTTTCCTTCTCCTGGTGGGGCCTCCCAGGACTCTAGATCCTTTGCAAGTTGTTCTCCAAACAGAGTGGGACTGTTCTGAAATCCTTGCGGCAACACCATCCATGTGAGCTGAGTTTAGCACCCACTCTTAGTGCTCTCCCATTCAAATGCAAAAATTTTCTGTCTGGCTTTGCGGAGAGGGAGGCAAAAGAAGGCATCTTTTAAATCTAAAACAGTAAACCAAGTTAATTCTGGTGTTCAACACGTTAACAGGGTATAAGGATTTGCTACCACAGGATAGAGGTCTTCAGTTATCTTATTAACAGCCCGTAAATGCTGTACCACCCGGTATGACCCATCAGGTTTATGGACAGGTAAGATAGGAGTGTTAAAATCAGACTGGCACTCTTTTAACAGTCCTAACTGTAGAAATTTTTCAATTGTTGGTCTAATTCCTTCTTTGTCTTCATTTTTTAGGGGGTATTGTTTAATCCTAAGTGTTTGATTTCCCTCCTTGAGTTTAATCTGTATTGGGGTTGCATTTTTGGCTCTCCCAGGTACATCTGTGGCCCAGACTCCTGGAAACACTTGGCTTATTATCTCTTCTCTAATTTCCTCTGCAGAGCCTGTAGTTGTTAGTACTAAACTCAGTATTTCCACATACTGTTGGTCATTTACCTCCAGAATAATTTCTCCGTTCCTAAATATAATGGTTGCTTGTAATTGTTCCAATAGATCCCTTCCCAAAAGTGCTTTTGGAGAATTAGATAAATATAAAAACTTGTGAATACCCCATTGTTTCCCAAATTTATATTTCAATGGTTTGCAAAAATATGCTCTTTCAGATTGGCCAGTTGCTCCTTTTACCACAATGTATTCATCCCCCACAGGCATTAAAGCTTCATTTAAAACCAAATATTCTGCCCCCGTGTCAACCAAAAATTCTATTTCCTTCTCCTTTTCCCCTAGCTTCATTATAACCAGTGGATCTGCTAGGGTAAAATCCCCCGGTCCTCTTCAATCATCTTTCACGTGTGCAACCACCCTCCCTCTTTCTCAGCCCCCTCTGTTCTGGCGGTCTTCTTGTCTTCTTTCCGGGCACTGGTTCTTCCAATGACCGAACTTTCTACAAATAGCACACTGGTCTCTACCTAGCTGGGGTGGGCCTTGTCTGGGTTTTTCCCTATTTTCTTCTCTTACTACTGCTACTAATTTCCTCATCCCTTGCTTATAACTTTCTTCTCGATTACTGAATACTCTCCAGGCTGTATCTAATAGAGTTTCCAGGTTCCTTCCCTCTGGTCCCTGAAGTTTTTGCAGTTTACGTCTGATATCTCCTGCAGATTGCCCTAGAAACAGAGATACTAGCTGTTGTACCCCTACCTCGCTCTTGGGATGCAGCGGTGTACTGCGGCACATTGCGTCCCTCAGACGATCCAGGAATTCAGATGGTGACTCGGAAGGACCCTGTTTTACTGCATACAAAGCTGACCAATTTATGGTTTTGGGAATGGCCCTCTCCACCCCTTTTCCTATCCATTCTTGGTAACCTTTTAATTTTCCCAATTCAGCTGTTCTATTCGGATTCCAGTGTGGTTCCTGGAGTGGGAAATAATCTTTTACATCTAATTGTTGCATTTTATAATAATCCTCTGCCAAATCTCTTGCTGTTTTCAAAACTAACTGTTTTTCCGTTTCTGTTAATCCTCCCAATAACAATTGTATATCGTTCCAATCTGGATTATGTTGTTTTATTACGAATCGCAAGCGTTCAGCAGTACCCACTGGATCACTTCGATAATATTTGGCAATTTTATACCATGCATCTAGATCAGCACTTGAGAAAGGTACTCTAATCAACACTGTGTCCCCATCTAGTGCCACTGCCTCTCGCAGGGGTGCCATCAATACCTGCTTCCTGGTTTGGGATGAAACAGGACTGCCGGGGGG